>JAYJLX010055639.1:0-10521 GCA_036873525.1 Chalinula nematifera | reverse complement strand
AGCTACTATGTAAAACTTAATAGTCTGCTCTACAAGTTTACTACATGCTTGTAAGTCCATTTGGTTGTTTTAAGTGTTAACTGTGAAGAATTATTATTGAAGTATGTATATGTGCTGTGTTGGCTTGGTGTGTGTGTGTATATGTGTCAGACTGTGAAGAACGGTGCGGTAAAATGTTTCCTGGTGTGAAAAGCTATTTTGTTAAATTTCATTTGTTTTAAATGAAGTGAGTATACATGCATAACCGCGAGGGTTCAGCACTTTAGTGCTTTCATTATAACTGCAGTTTTCTTCAATAATGTCCTGGCCTATCTATAAGACTACAAACCATTGCAAAATCAATGTACAGTGTATGGGTGAGTGGGTTAGCCACACAGCTATATAGTGAATCTGGATTAACTCTATTTAGGACACAACTGGAAAATTTACATGACTCTCCTTAACAATTTTTTTAAAACCTCCCAGAAGCAATAAATGTATGTATTACATGTAGTTCATTGTAAAAAAAAGTTACATTGCATAATACAAAGTGTGCTGCATAACCTGAAAGTTACCATAAACATAGCGTAATTGTTTGGTAGCATAACATGCGTATCTATTGTTCATCATTGGACTATGAGATTCGAAGCAAAGCATAAATATTTCAAAAAGCTAGCAATCACAATGGGGACTTCATACCTGACCCATATAACTTTACGAAACGAAGTGCAGATAAAACGGAGACAACAAAACAAAAATGGAGATGAAAGGAAGACGAAATCAAAAGGACAATCCCAAGCTAAGCTAAGTAGCAACTGTACATATATTTTGCGTGTATAGTTCAATTGGTATGACAGATTTCACTACTTTCTTTTACATTATTAGGTTGTTTCTTTCCTGGGCCGCCTTTCTTTGTTCAGGCTGTTCTTTCTTCACTACTTCTCTCTGGTGCTATGCCATTATACTCAGATTATATAAAGGAAAGAATCCCTTTCTTTCCACACGCACAGCTCCCACTATTGTTCACCAGCTACGTAAGGAAGGCCTCCAGTATACCAAACCCACAGTGTTCACGAGTTCTTAAAACAATTTAAGGAGTTTGGTCTTGTAAGGAAAGCTGGCTCAGGTAGGAAAATGAAGGTGACTGAGGTTGTTTGTAGAAAAGTAGAGGCAACGAGAAAGGATAAAGAGACTACAGCTCACAAGCTAAAAGTACTCTTACATGGCATCCAATTAAAGGATATTCTGTGTCAATTGACGCTATCTTTAATTCGCTGCTGGTCTCTTTTCGGGTGGACCTCAGGGGCAGTGCCTATATACTGCCGGGAAGCAAACAAAGTGAAGAGATACAGTACCTGACAGATGCAACTTTAAAAATAAACGCGTTTGTAGTAAACGCGTTTCATGTAAACGAAGCAATTTTCATTAATGTATTACAATCCAGCTGTCATAATTCCTTGTTGTAAGTATACTATGAAGATAAATAAAGGTTTTTAGCAAAGAGTTGTGACAGCTGAAAATAACATGTCAACAAAACGAATGATATTCAAATGCGTTTCATGCATACAAACGCGTTTATTTTTAAAGTTGCATCTGTCAGGTACTGTATCAATGGGCAATTGCATATCAAACTGATGACTTTGCAAAGTGTATCCACATGTATATTGACGAGCTTTCAGTTTGAAACTCACAAGTGGTTCTAATGTGGAGAGTAATTTTTACCATAGGTGTGAAAGTAAAAATTCCATGCGTGCAGGTGAGCCAACCAGACCTAAACCTAAGCCAAAACACCTGCTGAAGGTGATGTCTGGGCTGGTATCAGCAAATAGGAAGCCACAGGGGTGTGTACTTTTTGTATGTTTGAGGCTACTAAAAAAAAACCTCAAACTGTTCATGGAGCCAAGGTTTCCGAATGGTCATCAAATTATGGCAGACAATGATCCGAAACACACTTCAGTAGCTGCCCCAGAATGGCTATTTGACAAAGAAATCAATTGGTAGTGAATTCCTGCGGAATCCCTGGATTTAAATCCCATTGAGAATCTGTGGCATGAACTGAAGGAGTTCATCAGACAAGAGGTGAAGCCGAAGACAAAGGATGACCTTGTAAACGCATTGTACAATTCTGGAGTTCAGTAAGTGTAGTGAAGTGCCAGAAGTACAGGTACATGTATATAGGACATTTGAAGAAAGTGATTGAAAGGTCATTGAACTAAAAGCAGCTAAAGGCTATTGAAATGACAAAGTCCATCATTTTCACCCCAGCCTTTCAACTGGCTTTCTATAAAGCTATCCAATACAGAAGAGAATGATGGAGGATGAGGATGAAATTAAGTACTAGAGGAAGAGCAAGATCCTGTTCTATTTATTGATTTCGCCCCACTGGCGAACATAGACCTGGCAATGAAATTGCAATCCAGCACCTATGCCAGCAATTGAAACCCAAGCTCAGTGCAAGCACAATTTGGTCCAATGGTTAGATGGTATAGTGCTAAACAGAAGAGGAAGGCAAATTATGGGAAAGAAAAGATGTATAATGCTGCTGGGGCAATACTAGCTCCCAGGCCCATAGTTGGTCAATATGACCATATCTCAGCTACCGCAGTATTACAGATTAACTCAGATATTCACGTCACCCCTTGGGTGACAGGAGCAATCCTGGAGCACTATCCTGCGGAGTGATGAACTGGGTCACTGGTGATAAAGAAAAAATGACAGAAACACTAACAACAGGAGGTCCTTTCAGTCTCCGGACTACAATTTTTGAGCTTGCAATACAGCTATTGGTTTGATTTTTCTCATTCTTCATTTACATGTAGTTTGTGAAATATACACGTATTATTGTTCAGTTAATGAGATACATGTACATTTAATGAGACACTGTACATTATTTTTCATTCATAATTTAAAAAAAAAATCAAAATCCTGAACGGTTGGTCTCTCCTCGCTCTCCCTCTGTTGTCCTGTTACCTTAAGTGTTTCTCTTTATCACCTTTGGTGTGGGTCCTTGAGCTGTATCAGGTTGGGTACAAGAAGACAACCAAGTCGAATCAATGCGCTTTGATATAAGGGCCGTAAAAGGCAATCATCTCCATTGACCAGCTATTCTCTGAGCTTACTTTGATTTAGATACGCACATGTCTATAGTAGGCTTCAGTGCATGCTTAGTTTTATTTTTTCATTTCTTAATTTTTTTCTATCACATATTCATGCATGCATACATGCATGAGCCTGTGATTCTCGATCTTTTTTTTTATTTTTTTGCCCAGACATATATACTTATACATGCACATATTAACAGACAGTAAAAAAATATCGAGCTCACTTTTTCTATGCCAAAAGCACAGAACAGCAGCCACATATGCGTGCACATGAATGAATTTTTATAGCTGTAACAAGAAATCTTAATATTATAGCTATTAGGTTCTGTGTGTTATTCCACGTCCTTCCGGAGGGTATACAGCTGAATATGTCAAGAGTATATATTTGTAGTGTGCCAAGCCAAGGTCAACATACGTCCTATCCAACAAGACTTGAGTGTAGAGCCGTCAGAAAATGTGGATGAGGTATATATGTCATTTACATTGATCTTTTGTATATGTATATTAAGCAAATCGTTTTAAATTGAATATATTTTAGCTTAAGCAATTATTAAGCAAATCGTTTTAAATTGAATATATTGAAATGAAAAATATACTGTATTGCTCGTTGTGGGAGAGATGACTGCTACAAAAACTGCATGTTCCTACATTTCAATAACTCAGTTGTACAGTCTCTGAAATGTTTCCCATATAGTTGCTTATTTAACTCACTCCAGCCTTTACGGTTCAGTTATTGGCAATAATCATCAGAGGAATTAGAGGAGTCAAGAGTGGATAAAACTGTTTTTTCCTGCCATATATCTTTCAAATTACCATCTTGAAAACTCATTCCATCCTTATTACTAAAGGAATCGCAAGTATAAAGGAAAGTGCTTAATCCATTTCTACAACTACAAGCATGGATTTTTTTAAGATATTTGTTCCGTCACAATAATCTCTATAATCATACTTTGATCTTGATGGTACACGAACTGATTAAACAGCAATTGCATGTCGGACTGAAGTGATTTTAACTCCACATTAATATCCTCAAGAAGCTGTGCTCTCTTTTCAGTAGATGATACGACTGCATGTCCATAATTATTTCTTTAAGAAATTGCTTTTAATTGTGAAGAGTACTAGCACCAGTACTAGAAAAGAACTGACAAGAACAAAACCCTGGAAAAATCTATCGTTACGAAAGGAAGCAGAAAAGACCTCTACCAAAACCTTTTGAATTACCTACATGTACCAATATTACTGGACTATTAAGAATACGATGAAAAGGCAGCCACAGAGAAAAGATCAGATAGTTATTGCTCATTGAAAAAACAATAAAAACATTACATCATGCCTAAGATACATTTTTTGCTACACTACCCGGAACAAATGCTCACACAGTATCTACAGCTACAAGAGCTGGCCAACGAATAAGGAGTATTTCCATGTACACATGTAGTTTAGCAAATTGCTAAGTGCTAGCCATTTTTAGACCGAGGAAATGGACTGGTATTACAATTGACAATTATTTAAATTGAAAGCTCAGCAGTCAAAAAAAAATATTACTTCACTTTCAGAGATATATCATTAATGGTCTTAAACTTCATAAAAAATGTAACGCAAGCTCTGTGTATAATCAATAATTTTACCAAAAAGTACTTGCTCGTCACCCGGTCAGCTAAATATTTTGCTGATTTAAAACTACAGCCCTATTCATTGTGGCCAGACTGCCACTACGAAGCTCATCCCAAGTCATGCCATATCACAATGGAAATTATGATTGACCAATGGTTAACTGGGCTCTAAGCTGAATTCACCTATACAACAGCATTTCAAAGATAATGGCAATTTCCAACCAGGAATATCAGGATATTATCATATGTATTGTTTCAGATGATATACATGTGTGCATGGTGTTCACTGAGACAAAGAGTGCTTGGTGATGGCACTATAGAAGCGATATATAAAGGTCCCCGATCACTACAGTTCTCTTTATAATGGAGTACACATATTTCATCAAACGTATGCTCCTTATATTTGAGACTTTATAGTTGACCTTTGCTAAGTTGATACCTTATCGTTGATATAAAATAATATTTTCTCAGCAATTTGTAAAAAATCATACCACTCTTAACTCCACTTGTCCATAATGACCCCTCACGAAGTTCACCACTTGCTCACTACACGACCCCACCGTCAACTCCACCGCCAACGCCAACTACTCCAATTAGGAGTGAGTTGTTACCACTATACTAAATCAGTTTTTATTATTTATCATAGCGTACAAATATACTTATTCAAACTTTAATTGGGTTGACGAATGCCATGGATCAAGAGGGTTTTTTTTAAGTCAGTTACTTTATGTTACAGAAGCTGAAAACTGCAGTGGAAGAATTATAAGTAGCGAAATGGAAGAGCTCAGTAGTATAATGGAAGAGCTATCCATCACGGTGGTAAAGCTTCAGGAGGTCTTGCAAGAGTACTCCCTCAAACACAAACAGCAAGTGGATAGCTTCAAGTAAGTGGGCAGTGATTAACGAATTATAATCACTATGGTTATGACTCGTGGTGTATTTTTGTTTATAGAGTCAAACAGGACTCAGATAGGTACAGGGGTACTGATGACATCCCTGACGTTTCTATAAGAAATTTCAACAAAAGTGAAGAAGCAAGTGGCCATCAGCAGAGAGCCTGCGAAAAAAGAAACACCTGTTCTCTGATGTAAGTCGACAAACTAAGAAACGCTGAGGAACTAGAAACATGTGGAACAAAGAAATGATGTCTAAACTTGTCAAAGGAGTTAACAGCTGTGAACATGGCCAATGGGCCAAAATAATACAGAAATATGTTTTTCCACACCCATTAAAAATACAGTCATGAAAGATAAGTGGATCAACTTAGTAAAATATAAAAAAAATCGAAGAGCTACCTAATGGTAGTTGGACTATTACTTAAACACTTGATTTAGGGAGCGTGCTCCTAACTGCTAACATGGACTTCAATATTGCTTACAAATTAGTCTTTATTATTGTCTTTTTATTATCACTTAATAATTTTAACATTGTTTGCTGTATTATTTAAAATGCTTAAAACACTGAGATACTAAAACAATTTGAATAGGAGCATTAATTTTGTTGGTCTTGAGCGTGGGCGCAGCAAACGAGGGATACATTAATTAGTTGACAGGTGCGTTGGTTTAAAGTTATCCCATGGATTATTAAACAGTAACAACAAGAACTAAACGTTCACATCCTCGCGAGCATACATGTTAACATTTGCAGACAATAAAGCCAGCAAGCAGCAACTTAAAGCAACATTTGTAACAGAAACAAAGCAAACGATATCAAATCAAAGGAAATGTATATAAATGTTGCCTAATTTGAGATCCAGTCGAGTTCAGGCAACATTTAGTTATTTTACTCAGATGTGAAAATTTTTTTCAAATAACTTTGTTAGTTAATTTTGTTCTTGAAATATAAAATGTGATAAAAACTACATGTGCAACAGTAAAAATTAGTAGCAACTGACATAATTGCCTTCAACAAAGATCAAATCAAAGGAAATGCATATAAATGTTGCCTGATTTGGTAAATCAAGTTAATCTGGCTTTATTGTCGTGATTGAACTGCTAATTACCAAATCTACATGTTTAGTAAATCAAAATCTATAACCAACAACAAACAACAGTCTCTATTTACATGTATACTAACAGAGACCAATGAATGCCGTTATACACAAACACACACAACAAAATTTAAAAACAAAACAATCAAAAATGTTCATAAATAGTTAAACCTCATATCCAGGACAGTGATAAGAATCTGTAATCTTTACTTCTTTGATCTTCACAAGCTTTCAACTGCTAGTGCTTCGCTATCAGCTGCTGGCCTCTGATGGTATACAATATACGTTCAGGAAGTTCCAAAACTTAGGACTGCTACCAGTTCTCTACATAGCAGCTACATGTAGCAGTTAAGAAAGCCATACAACCACCACTGAGGGAAAAGTAAATGTGTTGTCTCATTTTGACTGCCACAATGACCATGTACTGTACATGATGGCATTGTGGTTCGATAGACCATGTACTGTAGTATGAAGTGTATACATGCACTTGAGTTCCAAACACAGGATCCAAACAGAATATCAATCAAGGTAGATCACGAACTGCATCAGCCACTTGCACAATCAAACGTCAATAATAACACAACAGTCATTGAAAGACATGCTGGATTTCGTGGAGGGTGTAGTACAGCAGTTGCAAACTACAGTAATTCTAAGTCAACTCGATAAGATGGACAAGACTAAGTAAGATGGAGGAATAATTGGAGGAACTAAAAAAAAAGATCGATGAGAGAAAAAAAATCGAGAAGAGACTAAGTACTTCTATTATTGTTTTCCAGATGGGAATGTAATTTAGCAGCAGTTTGGGGTCAGATGTCAACAGGGAATGGGCACAGTCAGTTGGAGGAATCAATGCGTGTTCTGGGCATCCCTGTAATGACTAAGAAGAGTTTCATAGAAACAGCGAGGAAAATTGGTGAGATGTGGACAAAGAAATTGTACGAATCAATGGCAGAAGCTGGAAGAGAAGAGAGACGAATAGCAGAGGAAAATGGATGTTACCATAAGGAGTTCCTAAGATAACGGTGATTGTAGACGGTGGCTGGAGTAAACGCTCCCACAAGCATTCATACAATGCTAAGTCTGGGGTAGGCATTATCATTGGCAAGGCAACAGGAAAGTTGCTGTACATTGGAGTCAGAAACAAGTACTGTCATGCTTGTGCTTATGGGATTCCAGCAGACAAACATCACTGCTACAAAATTTGGAATTCTTCCTCATCCAAAATGGAAACAGACATAATACTTCAGGGGTTTCTTGAGGCTGAGCAAGTGCATGGAGTCTGTTACATTAACTTTATTGGTAATGGTGATAGCTCAGTGCATCCCACATTAATTCAAAAATGTACCTGTGTGGGGTCATGCCATTAAAAAGATAGAATGTGCCAACCATGCTTGCAAGTGCTATCGTGGAGCACTTGAACAGCTTGTGAAGAATACTCTATTATTCAAGGGTTATGGAGGACTGACAGTAAAATGAGAAAACGACTCGCGAGTGCAGCCAGATGTGCTACTCGTATCAGTATACACGAAGGGGTGGAAAAGCTTAGACATTATCTTTATGGCTTCAATCTTACACGTGATAGCAATAATTGCAATGAATATTGTTAAGATGCAATGAATATTGTTACAATGCAATGAATCTCATTACAGTGCATTCGCGGCAAAGGCGGGAAAACACGTGGTATTGGTTTTGGAGCTAATCTTGTAATTATCTAAATTTTATACACCCAAAACTTCAAAAATAACAAGACCTCGTCCTCGTGAGTTGTACACTGTAATCTCCAGGATACTTACTGTTTATCCCCAAAAATCCAGGGTCCTGTACAGACGGCGACTCATTTGCTCCAAAAATAAAGTCGTCGTTTCGTTATGGTAGCCAAGAAGTGGCCTACACAAGCTCGGGCGTTTTTGGTAATTCGTTACAGCTAACAAATGGTGACGTTCACAGGATGTTTGTGACTGGTAAGCGATCAGTGTATGTTGTTTTTAGAGCTAAGTGATTCATTATCATGGAGCTACTGTGTTTTAAAAATGGCCATTTTTATCGATATTTTGATAACGAATTACTGTAACACATCCCACATATTTTCTTCTATAACCGTTTGTGCTCTGAATACTAAGCCTCTAGAACAGTCTTTGCCTACTATTATAGCTCTACCTAGTCGGCGACTCATTTGCTCCAAAAATAAAGGTAACGTAGTTTCTAGACGTAGTCGATCTTCTGTGGCCTGTATTTCTTCTGTCCGTCTCATTTTTCTTTCTATGGAAATAGCTGTGAAGTTATTTACTCCTGTGCTGTGTGTGGTAAAAATTGCAAATGTTTTTGATAAAAAAATAAAGGCAAATAAATAAGCCTATAATCATGATTTGTGCTGTAGACAATCGCCATACATTTTGGCCTACTGGAAGCCATAAAGTGATTAACTTCCAATGTCCACGGTTTGCCACCCCTTCGTGTATACTGTATGAGAAGTAAAGAGTCGAATACTACAAAAGCTCTTGCTTCACTCAAAAAAGATCTAATAAATGGTCCTTTACACTGTTTCGGCATCCATACGCGTTGTAGTCCAGATTTTTGTACAACAGCCAAGGCAAATTTGCAGCTGGTACATGGCACTGACGTTTGTGCTCCTACTGATGCATATAGAGAATATTGGTACCATTCCAGATGAAAGTGTTGATGATATTGAAGGTATATACATATGTCAGTAAGCATCCCATGCAGCTTCTGTGCATGATGTACGTACTTATATATTATGTCTGTTGTGTGTATTAATTATGTTTTTTTATACTATAGGAATTGTGAGTGATCAGGAAACACTGGCTGATGACAATCAAGACAATCAAGATGTTGAACAGGAAGTAAGGCAGGGCGGACTTACACCAACTGAAGTAGATAAAAAGTTACTATATGAGATTCACGCCGTTCTTAGCAAATTAGTTGGTAAAGCCAGTCAACTATTAGGTAATTCAACAACAAATCTGGCTGAGTGCTGGATGCACATTAGGGCTAAATTCGACGGTGGAAAGGTAATCAACCGATCCCGAAGCGGTTCATGGCAGCATAGATGCATGGGGGCAGGGCTGAGGCAGAATGTTGGCCAAAAGTATGAGAAGAAATGGCACAAAGTCATCCAAATGTAGTGTACAGCAATGCAGCAAAAACCTCTGCTGATAGGGTAGAAAAGGATAGGAAATGCAAAGCAACAGAAGAAGCAAAAGAGAGTAGACGACAGAGCAAAAACATGCGTACTGATGACACACTTGCAGCTCGTAAGTCTTATAGTCGACATGATAATGGTGCTTTACCGGATGAAATCATTGAGGATGTACCAGAAGAACATTTAAAGAAGCTAACAATGACGTTTTACAATACAAAAGTAGCTGTTACAGATGAAAAAGCAAAGGAGATTGAGGAGTGCACTAGAGGTCAGGCTAATGATGAACAGTAGATGCTGGAAAGAAGGCTAAGAATCACAGCTTCTAAAGTTGGAAGCATTGTGAAAATGAGAAGGACGACAAAAAGAAGTAAAAAGGTGGAGCAGTTATTGTATAGCACTTTTAGAGGAAATAAACGAACACATTATGGTTCACTTCAAGAAGAAGCAACAATAGATCACCTACCAACATACTAATGGTCATTCCGGTTTGATGGTTACAAAGTGTGGACTTTTTGTCTCTGTTAGTAATCCCTGGCTTGCGGCTAGTCCTGATGGCATAGTGACTGACCCAGACAATGGAGGTAAAGGGCTGCTGGAAATAAAAAAATCCATATAGTGTACGTGAGAAAACATTAGCTGAAGCCTTTGGTCATACAGCTTTCTGTTTGAAAGTAAACA
>JAYJLX010055638.1:0-30899 GCA_036873525.1 Chalinula nematifera | reverse complement strand
GCAGTAATGTCTGTCAGTAAATGGCAAATCATAGTTGAGCTCAAGAAAGTCTTCCAGTAGAGCGCGAGGGATTTGCACTTTTGTGCTAGTTATTACTGTTAGTAGTGTTTAATTCAATTTCACAGGTTCAGTTGGGTAGTGTTGTGAATTCACTGGAAGGAGGGCTAGAAACTGAAGTTACTGAAGGAGGATGTAATTTCAGTGTTGGGGAGAGACAGCTGTTCTGTCTTGCTAGAGCTTTACTCAGACACAACAAGATTCTAATGTTAGATGAGGCCACAGCCAATGTTGATTTAGAGTGAGTTCAGTTGTTTGCTGATTGAACTCTATTGATAATGTTTTACGTAGTAAAAATATAAATTCGTTGAGTATAACAGGCTTCGTCGTATTGTATCTTTTTGTATATAGAACGGATTCAATCATTCAGCGGGTCATACGAAACCATTTCAATGATTGTACAGTGCTAACTATAGCTCATAGACTAGACACAGTGATGGACTCTGATAGAATAATGGTTAGTGCATGTTGTTAATAGTGTGACAGCCTCACTGCCGTATACTATGATGTATAATAACAGGTGTTGAGGGGTGGAGAATTGGTTGAATTCGGTGAGCCACATGAATTACTAAGTAATTCCGAATCGTATTTGCTGAAACTTGTGGAACAAACTGGATCTGAAGTAGCAGAGAAATTGAAGCAAATAGCTGTAATGATTCACGACAAAAAAATTGAATGACTGAAAAATCTTATTTATTTATTGTTAGTATTACATGTATTGTAGTAATGTGTGACTTTATTTTGTAATAATTATTTTACATTTTATATTAATTTTTATTTGTCAAGTTACTAGTTTATTCTTTTATTTATTTATTTAACTATTTATTTTATTTTTCAATTAGTATTTGTTTCATTAGGGCTTTCATTAGATGAAGTGATATTGGATGGAATCTGATTCTGTGTGCATGTTCATGTTTTCAGTACAGGTTATCATTCTATAGACTATAGAATGATAAGGATTTCATAATGGGCGTGGTCAATTTTAATTAATTATTTCACTGTTTCTTTACTGTTTTGGCAGTTTTGCATAAACAAATTCAATGTAGTTATGCTTGCAAGGTAAAAAGTTGCAGGTGAGCATTTTTATATACTACGTACAGAAGCCTGCATAATGATTCTATAGATTCGATCTACTAATTATATTCATTGGTAACGCCCTAGTTTGCATATGTAGTTTGCAACCAAAATTGCGAGCCACACCCCTAAAGCAAAACCAATAGGCACACCCATTGATCTAATTCGTTCGGTGCTTTCTCTGTAGCACCTAATTAATTAGACTGATACATCATGAATAAATAATTACCAGGAAAATTATATAAATTGGATTCATATAATTAGATCTATGCACTGTCATTTATTTTATCCAATATTTCAGTACGCAGTTCAAGTTAGTTCCGGCCTTCAAAAAGATCACTTTTCAAGCAGCAACAATTGACTGTTGACTGAAGGATGAAGCTCAACATGATTACTTTTCTTGCAGGTAAGATTTTATAATGACCTATTATACCCAGCTGATGAAACCATGCTTCAAAGCAAATTGCTGGGGTATATATTCCTCCATTATGTAAAAATTTTCAATAATATAAAACAGGGGTTGGATGGATTAGTATTTTGGTGACTTAGGCCACTGACTACATTATGCAACTGATGAAGCAACAAAAATTGCACATGATCAACCAATACTCCTAATCTTCATAGCAGGCCAATATAGAACTTTCGAATAAAGGACACTTTGCAGGGACCCTATATAAATTGAAGTGCTTTGTCCTTTATAGAGAGGTTGCATGTCCTCTTGGAGGTCAAAATGTATTAGATAAGTCTATATTTGGGACACTGACAAGTGTCCTTTGTTAAGAGGTTTATTATACTTTGTCCCTTTCTCTGCGTGTCCATGCACTATATCTGAAGATATACTGTATAGTCTAGACGTTCATGCTGAGAAGGCACGCATCAGATGTAATCATAATGGGCTGGAGCAGCTTATGTCAGTTTACCATGCATGGCATTAATGCATATTTGTGGCTTTGTATAGTACATGCTGTATAGCGTGGTTATATATAACAATTAAGTATTCCAATGCTGATCATAGTAGACAATATAACGGTTCAATTTTAGATATTTAATACCTTGCTATATTCTAGCATGGTGTTTCCACTAAGATTTTCCGAAGAACGGTCTAAAGTGATCTGTCCATACAGCTACAGATCCAATTTTATAACGAGGTTTATCAAAGATGTAAGCCATGCATGCATGCAAGACTTGATGATGGACATCTCGATCGACCGGTATAGTATATAGAAAGGAACATTTGTGGTATGCTCGACCTTAATCCCATGTATAGAATTAAACAACACTTTACTAGCATTATTTTTAACAATATTATAAATCTGAACTCAGAAAGACATCAGTACTGAAGGATTTTAATGGTGTTTGATTTTTTTTTTGAATAGTTTATTACCATAAAACGGGAAAATTTCAGCTGTACTGATTCCCATACAAAAGACTAGGTTGATTTGGTTGTGACAACCTAGCTTGTCATAATATGACAACCTTGTTTAAAAGCAACAACCTAGATAGAATAACCTCCTTACCTTTCAAGCTTGTTGATTGCATGTTCAGCTGAGTGTTCATTGTAACAAGCTTGTCCAGTGGTTGTGAAGGTTGTAACAAGAAAGGTAACACGTTTGCTAGACTAATTAAATAATTTAACTTGTTAACATGTGTTCATTAAACAACCATATACTATCTCCTAACGCTCCACTATAGCAGTAATGAAACAGTACTAGTTTGGCTCGAAGAAGAACCCTTGCTCTGCTGCATGTTAATACAATTTTCATTGTTTTAATTTTCGTAGTCAGCTGACGGTTCTATATCTATGACTCAAAACTGATAAAACCATAATGAAAATTTCTCATTTTACAGTATGTAATTTTGGAGGTACAAGTCGAAACTGTGGCACCAATTAACTCAATATGAACAGACTACACCGTTATATTGTGTTATTTTCAGTTACAAGCATGATGAAAGTTTTAGTGGTGCATAATTCCAAATGGGTTGTGTTATCAGGCTGTAACAAGGTTCTCATAAGCTTGCATGCATGCCACAAGTTTGAAACAGTTTCAGGGTTAGACAGGCATGTTGTCAAAGGTTGTTACACACAATCAGGTTGCTACAAGCTTGCTACTATTGGCTGGAACAACCTTGTCATTTTCTTATGGGGTATATGTACACATACATGTGTGTGTCCATACTGTGTGTGTACATTACTGCATGTGTGTATGTGTATATATGTATATTGTGTGTATATAATTTTATGCATAATACTGCATCATTTGTGTTATAATAAATAATTATACCGTGGTATATACATATATAGTGTGTGTCATAATTGAACTGAGTGCATGTGCACATTATATTATATTTAATATATCAGTTTCAATATTAGATCAGTTTTTTTTGGAAAAAAAAAAGCAATATGCTTATATACAGTGGAACCCGCCCGCTATACAAAAGGACACCTTGCATGGAGACAGTGAAAAGTGTCCTTTATGAGGTGTCCTTTCTAAAGAGGTCAATTTATACGAGAAATGCTATTGTGTATAGTGTTAAATGACAGGAATGCTTCTTGTTTATTTCTACCCTGATTCCTTTGCAGCTGCTATTCTGATCCATGGTGTTCAAAGTGCTAACTATGGTTCTGATTTCTATATCGGGTCCATGCGAAATTTTGATGGGAATACAGAGTCTTACAAGTTCCACCTGGTCACCCTATCTGAAACCTACATCTCCTACAGTGTTGAAAACTACCTTGGTACTAACGTTGCAAGTGGTACTCTCTCCAAATCCACTCCCACTGTTGTAACAATACCAACAAATTACGTTACCAACACTAACACAGAGCGTAATGATGGCCTCCATCTCACTGCTACAGGTCCAGTATCTGTTCTAGTTGAAAACTATCGATTGGCCTCCATTGGAGAATATGCAGCTTATCCGAAACAGGAGTACAGTGGCTTGTACCAATATAAATACTACACAGTGGCTCCTACTACTAATCTAGCCTCGGGTGCAAGCAGCCAGATATTACTAGTCGGTACAGCTGATAATACCTTAGTTACTGTGACTCCCACAGTTGCTGTGACTGTGCCTTCTAATATACAAAGCATATCCAATCAGCAGATGGTCCTGAATGCTGGAAATACCAAGCAATTCACTCTGAATCAGTTGCAGACATTCTTCTTAAGTGCAAATGTGTATACTGACGATCTAACTGGTACAGCTATTGTCTCAGACAAGCCACTAACTGTCATAGCCGGACATGAGTGTGCTAATATTCCTGCTAATTTGGTCTACTGTGAACACGTTGCGGAACAAATACCACCAACCGTGACATGGGGTAGCCAATACTTGATCCGTGCCTTCACAGGAAGAACGAGTCACTACACTTATTATAAAATAATCACCTCTGACAATACAACCGTTATTAAACATAACTGTGCACGTGGAGGTACTACAACATCACTAACTCTGGGTCTAGCTGGGGCAACCACCATATCCATTGACAGTAACAAAAAGTGTTATCTCGAAGCCAACAAGCCCATCCTGATATCCCAAATGATGGCAGGTGCTGGATCACCAGGCAGCATAGGCGATCCAGCCATTTCTATCATACCTCCAATCGAGCAGTACACTAACGAAGTAATCTTCCACACTCCTTCACTAGGCCAGATCTTTGAATCCAACTATATTAATATAGTAACAGAGCATAGTGATGCTGCGATAATGCTGGACAACTCACCCGTGACTAATTGGGAAACAATTAATTTTGATGGCAATGCAATGGGATATTCCAAAGCCATATCTGTGAGCGTGCAAACTCATCA
Source organism: Chalinula nematifera (assembly GCA_036873525.1). Lineage (NCBI taxonomy): Eukaryota > Metazoa > Porifera > Demospongiae > Haplosclerida > Chalinidae > Chalinula > Chalinula nematifera. The sequence continues at coordinate 25,959 of JAYJLX010055638.1, read as the reverse complement.
TGTGTACTCGACAAATGGTCTTCCCTTCTATGTGATGGTTTATGGATATTCCCATCTACAGGCTGCAGGATACACCTTCTCTGCTGGTGTCGGCACATTACAACGACTAAATACTGAAGAAGGTAATTGCATAACATACTGAAGTAAGGCATGCTATATAATACAATCATAAGATTATTGAATTAATATGCCATAATAATGTTAATGATGCACCACCTACATTCCTTCATTTATATAGATCAAGTTATGCAATAATGACTATAATATATTCTATGCTTAGGGCTTTATATCTATGTAGTTTATAATACATGCAGGCAGGCATTCAATGCTCAATCACGAGAATCCTTGCATGGCATAGTGGTACATGTCGGCATGAGTCTTGTTCATACTTGCGTGCATGTGACTAGTGTGGTTTAATTAAGATACAAGTTAATTGTATCTTAAATCACACTCACATACAGTATGAACCAGACTACTCAACTGATGTACCACCATTAATACATGAATTCTCAATGCAACTGCCGCATGATATAGCTCTGGTGATGAATTATCAAATAGACGTCAACTAGTGTACAATATACTGTCTATATATCAGCCACAGTCCTATCATGTTTCTTCCTGTTTTATAGCTTCATCTTCATCCAGAGTGGGCGAAATTGTTGGAGGAACTATTGGTGGAGTAGTAGCATGCATCATCCTTATTACTACTCTCGGTGTTCTTTTCGTATGCATAGTGATGCGACATAAGAAGGCTAATTAAGGATTGATATAAAACTGAGAACAGTATAGAGTGTTATTAATTTTATATAAAAAAGCTCATTTAGTTATTATTTGGATAGTTATTATTATTTGGATAGTTATCAAACTGAGAACAGTAGAAAGTGTTACTTTGTATAAAAGGCTGATTTGTAGTATTCATTTTCATAAAAAGCTGATTTTGTAGTATTCATTTTTATTGCCGCAATAAGCTAGAGTTTATAATTATAGATGCTATTACTCTTAAGAAATTAAATTATCAATTAATTTACTTTTCTGAATGAAAATTATTTTGCTGAATTAAGTTTTTAAATTCCTTTTATATAAGTATATAGTCAGCAATCCGAGCCTAGCTAGCTTTCAGGTAATTTAATCAATGAATGCAACCTAGTGCATTTATTATATTACAAGTTGTTGCCACTATACAGCATGCAGCAGATAATTCACCAGCTATATACCTGCAGCTATATACCTGCAGCTGATGATAATACATGCGATGGTAGGACACTGTACCACTTGTGTATGAACTCGATTATTCGGCATGACGTTATTGTCTAAATAAGCCAGGCTAATTCTGATTATGTCATCATTTTTATGCACTGTTAAAACTGGTGTATGATCCTCACACAAGCCGGCGTGCATGTGACTATTATGGCCACAATATATAGTCACATGCTTTGTGTGAGGATCACGGCACAGTCACCATGCAGTTTTAACAGTGCAAACATGATATTTAAGCATCAATAACCACATGAGGGTGTGGCTCATCATTGTTGAACAATGAGGAAGATCCTTAATAGTTCTATATAGTACTATATAATTAATAGCAATTAACTTACCACAACCATCAGCCGGGTATCAGTAATCATATACCATAGTTACCGTAACATGCTATAGACAAGCAGTCATTACATTCAATAGAATAAATTAATAAATTCCACCCATTGATAAGGTCCCTTGTAACTGCCATGGTGCTAGTACATGCAGAGGAACAATAAATTAGGCGGCCGGTACTATTGTAGCTCAGCGATGCTACTATAAACACTTTGGCACCGGCTGATTGTATGGCTCCATCAATTTATTACAGACACTGTAAATTCTCCTTTGATGATAGCACAACTATTATATTTTTTTAAGTGCGTTTTTCTTATCACTTACAAATTAATAGATTTTTGTTTTTTTATTGTTAGTACTCAAGTAATTTTATAGTCAATACAGATATTTTTTTAATTCCTCCCAGCAATCTCAAGCCTAACTGATTAATATAATTTTTTTTATACCATTAATTTAATGAAGTAGAGTACATTAGCAAAGTATAGACTACTTATCAGTAGCAGTGTAATTATATTAATTAATGCTAGCTGTGAATGCCGCTTCAGTTGTATCATTAATCGGTGCATGCAGCTATACTGAGAAGCTATAATTATAGCCAACAGACTAGCCTGAGTGTAGATGCATATTATTACTTATTTTTATCTTTTATTTTTTTTGCATTTGCGTTTGTATTCCATAAGGGTTAGCCAGCCCCTCCCTCTTGAGGCCTGCAATATGAGTGGGCAGCCATCAACACGTGGAAAACAGGTGCTCTGAGCACATGCGCATGCGCAAACATAAAAGCGTGGGTCAAAGCGGCAGAATTTAGTTGCAACTCGTGCAGCATACTGAGTGGCCTACTTGTGACTCTTGTGTATTCAATTTAGTGAGTTTACTGATCGAGTTTAGTTCATACTTTTAACTTTATTTCATATATGCAGGAAGAAATAAAGCAATGGATTCTAAATGCCCACCATCCCCTTCGTCTTCCTCCAGTGGCTATATTTCAGATGCATCCTCAGGAGTCAGCAGCTCCACCCGAACATCGAGCTCCTCCCGATCGTCTGGTACTGCTGTACGCAAGCGTGGTGTCCGATGCATGGAATGTAAGGCATGCCAAATAAAAGAGGACTGTGGGAAATGTATCAACTGCCTGTAAGTTACATGAAACGAAAGTGCATCACTGAGTTATAGTGTACAGCATGTATTAATAATGTATGTCATAAATAAGCCAAACTGATTTAATACTGAGAGTGAAATCAATTATTATAACTTTTCTATTTTTGTTTCTCTATAGCGATAAACGAAAATTTGGTGGTCCCGGTACCAGGAAGCAGGCTTGTGTGTAAGTGGTACATTACAATGTGGTTAATTGTTACTAGTCAGTTTGAACGTACCGTCACAGTGCCATGCTTAATGCCAGCCATGAAATGTAACTACCATTAGACTACTGTATTATAGTCGGCAGGCTAGTGCTGTTAACTCTGCTTGCATTCTATAGGATTGTTGCATTGAATTGAACTCAACAAATTTTTTTGTGATTAGATATGACATGGGCATAGTTAGATATCATGTTGGTCATGTGACACCAAAGTTGTTTATTCAGCTATATAAGCATTAACACACACTTTTCCAGCTGAAAATTTAGCTATATTTGTTGTACATTCTGTATAAGCATAAAAGACTAGCAGCTAGTGTAACATTGATTCACGACTGTATATACATATACAGTATACATGTTTCAAACTTAGTACTCATGCACTTATATTTTACATTGCAGGCATCGCAAGTGTAGTAATCTTATTAGGGATGTTCCACTAAAACGATCGAGAGGTTAGTTGATTACTATAACTTATATAGTATTCACTGATCTTCACCTTTTTTTCTGTTCTCTCCCTCTCTACTTGATTTAGATGAAGAGTTCAAATTACCACCTAATAAAAGGTTTCGTACTAGATGCAATGTACCGGTACCAGTTGTAGAGCCAGTACCAGTTGTAGAGCCGGTACCAGTTGTAGAGCCGGTACCAGTTATAGAGCCGACTCCTACCCTGGTGAGTTGTTGTTTACTATTCAATCGTATACGTACTTTGTATTTTAGGAATATATATATATATATAATATCTTTTAACTATCAGAGTATTTTTTTGATCCCATTTTCTTGTATGGCTATACGTATTATACACAGTACATGTGTTGTGGGAAATTAAGGTATATGTATAGTAGTCGATATAGTAAGCTTATGTTGTATTAAGTACTGTATACCTGTGCATTTGTTAGGATGTTGTTTATAAGGTTGTACAACAATGATGGAGCAAGCCTTCGTGAAGCATCCTGTATTGCCATATAGTTGTGCTCTTACATAGCAAATTAAGTTGTCCATTCAGTACTCGGCTACTTACTCAAGCCGAAGAAACAAATCTATGGGCAATGTTTCAAAGATTGCACATCACTAATTCAGAATCATACTCAGTCTATAGTTTATTACACGTGTTCCAGTTCTGGATGTGTGGCATCAATGCTTACCTTAAAGCTTGAAGCTAAGTCTCCAGCTACACTGTACAATAACTGGCTTTCACTTCATGATGCTAAGCACTAGCTTGCTGGAGTGGACTCTATTGTGCATAGAAAGCTATAATAAGAACATGCACATGAGGTTTGTATAGGTTTCTGAGGGATTCTATAGGTAATAGAAACCAATGTAAACAGTGTTGTAAGTAAAATGTAGTTTAGAGTATAGATTACTCATGGAATTACAATTTAATTGGTATAACGTATTAACTTGATTATTTTACAGAGAGAAACATCCTCTATAAATCCGACTGGATCAGCTAGAAGTGAGCCATATTCAGGGTAAGTCTCTCTCTCTCTCCTCTCTATGTTGTCAATGGTTTACTGAACATTTGTTCACCTTATCTATTACAGTGTACGGAAAAATCCTGACATGTTCAGTTTCCTGATGTCCGATCATCGTCCCCGGCCTCCTGCTATTGATATGAAAGCACTTGATATGGCTTTAAAGGGTCCCACTGTTGCTAGGCGTCAAGGTGGTTCACAGAGCATTCTACCAGTTACAATGCAACGATACAGAAACTGCCAGAATACCTATAGAGACTACGTTAATGTGTTCCAGTCCCGTATTCACGGTCTGGGGGTATTCTGTATTCAAGATATAGACGCAGGTGACATGGTTATAGAATACACTGGGACTGTTATTAGATCTATACTCGCTGACAAACGAGAGAAGTACTATGAGTCCAAGGGAATCGGTTGTTATATGTTCAGGATAGACAGCGATAGTGTAGTGGATAGCACCATGTCTGGTAATATGGCCCGATTCATCAATCATTCGTGCGAGGTAAGCATAGTTAATGATTATTCACATTCTTTTATTGTTATGGGCACTGATTACATGTATACTCTGGACACATTCTAAATTTGTAACATTATTATTTGTATTCCATCACAGCCCAACTGCCATTCCAAGATCGTGTCAGTTGATAATCAGAAGAAGATTATGATCTTTGCTCTTAGAAAGTATGTCCAAATTGATATCAGTACTTATATACTGTAACATGTAAAATATCCAAACGAAAAATGCTACCATATTGTAATGTTAAATAAGGTTAATCTATCAAAGTTACAATATTATTATGTAAGTTCATTTTTTTTTCCTCAGAATTGTCACAGGTGAAGAGCTTACATTTGACTACAAGTTTCCTATTGAAGACGTCAAGATCCCTTGTAAATGTGGTGCTGTCAGATGCAGAGGAACACTCAACTAGTTTACTGTTCCTGTCAATTCATTACAGAAAGTAGTATAGTATAGCTGCAAGTAAATTCTTCTTCGATTTTGTTTTTAAGAAAAATGAGTTTTTTTATCATTATTAATTTTTTTTCAAATCATCAGCTATTTTTTATTTTTTTGTTCAAATCATCAGCTATTATTTTTTTATAATCATTTTCAATCTGCACAATTAATAATAATAAATTTTTACACCATTATTCCAGTGGAATAGCTATGAGTTGGTAATAGAGGTGCATACATGAGATAACGCCCTTGTTTACATCAAATAGCTCCACTTTGCTATGTCGTAAAGTACTGAGCCTTTTTGACTGCTAGTGCTTTATACTATGCAACCATTTGTATTGAGTACGTATTTTCAAGTTAGACAGGCTAATAATTATTTTTGTATAAGAATATCAAAATAGAAATGAGCCACACCTTTAAAAAAAATTGATTGAGGCCCAGCCCATAATATACAGCAGTCATTAACACGTGGAAGACACGTGCTCTAATAGATCAGTTCTACAAAATTTAATATTCTTTCTTTTTTTTACATTTTGATTCTCTTTATTCACTTACAGCTCGCAAGCAAAGAGGTTATCAGAGGTGATAATCATGGCAGGAGACAACATCCATCGCAGGAGACAACATCCATCGCAGGAAGACAAGCAAATGGATTCCAATGGATACTGATCCGCCATCCCTTTCCTCCTCAGGAGTCAGCAATATGGTGTGTTAAAAGACTCTAGCTCCTGTACATGCCTCTTAAAATAGTTGTGTAGCTTTGCTTTACTGAATACTTGTGTAGTTCGCCACACCCCACATGCAGTAAGTAGTATATAACAGACTGATAGGTTTTTATTTTCAACGTTAGCTGAAAAAGGGTGGTTTGGGGTGGGTGGTAGGCCCCCGTCCTCAAGTTTACAATGGTTTTGGCCATTTCCCATAACTTTTTCCCCTGTTTGTCCATTGCTTTTAGTTAAGTATCCCGCTATACTAACCCATTTGATGTCACAGAAGTCGCCAATAAAGATTGAAATAGTGATTTTCTCTTGCTTCAGCATTCATGGGCGTTTAGCTATGTACCACCATTTTTAAATTAATTTGTAACAAAGTGATATAAAGCTGTGAGTCTAATCTTGTATACTGTAACTATTGTTTTACTATAACTCTAATTAGCATTAATCTGCTCTGTAGAATTTCAGTAACTTGTGCATTCATTCATAGATAAGTGTTACGTTGGTTGTGTGTATTTTTATAGTGACGTGTACACTTTTCATTGATTTATATGAAAAACCCCTATTTTGTGAAGAGATAGATTTTTTCTCCAACAAAAGACTCATTTTTCATTAATTTGGGAGTCAACGGAGAATTTTACAAGTTATTGATGGTCATACCATATGGGTTGGGTTTCAGTTGTTATTGCCACATCCTGTTTTTCACAATAATTTTGTCTTTGTCTTTTGTACTAGTGGAGTTTTGGCGTTTTACAGTAACTCTATTGTACCTGGATTGTACTCAGAATGGCCATCTTGAAGTGAGTTAACTGTATAAGTGGAAGAGTAACGTTTATAGGTGGTTGTTTAGTGTGTAAAGGCTGGTTCACAATATAACGTATTCCAACCGGAAGTCAATGTAAACGAATACGTTGACACATGGATAGAATCGAATTCTAATCTTGCGTCTGTGTTTTGTATTCGTTTACATTGACTTCGATCCGGTTGGAATTCGTTATATTGTGAACCAGCCTTAATACAGCATGTACAGAACAGGAGTGTACTAGTTACCAATTAGGGTTATCATTTTTTAAAGTGCATAGAAGAATTATTATTAGTGCTTTTTAAAACTTTTTTTGTTCTATAATAAAAAAGGTCATAATAATTATTATTCAAATTACGTATATTGTAGCATTGTATATATTTGTATTCCATAGCCCAAATGCTGTTTACCAGGATTGTGTCCATCATTGATCAGAAGAAGACTATGACTGTTACTCTTGCAAGTATGTCCAAATACATGTTCATGTAAAATATATAAACCAAACCGTATGCATGGTATATGTGGCTGACAGTTAAACTTGGTTAAAAATACAGTATTACTTATGTGTACATTATGTAATCCACCTTGAGTGTTCCTATTTGGTAGTATATAAATTAATAGCAACTTAGCATAATCAGGCATCAGTAATCATATACCATAGTTACCGTAACGCGCTAGACAAATAATCATTACATTCAATAGTATTATTTAACCCTTCATTCCACCACATAATTAATTTTAATCAGTTTAATAATTCTTTTGTCCTTAGAATCGTTAGAGGTGAAGAGCTAATGTTTGACTACAAGTTTGCCCATTGAAGATAATAAGGTTCCTTATAGCTGCGGTGCTGATACATGCAAAGGAACAATAAACTAGCCATTTATATACTGTAGCTGATATAATAGACTTTCGTTGATTCTATGCTCGGTCGATTCATTACACTGAGACATTGTAAATTCACCTTCGATCATTTTTTTTTATCATGTTTATCAAATAACTCAGTTATAAATATTATAATTTTTGTTATTATTTTTGTTATCATTAATTTTTTTTAATTTTAACTAATTTTTTTATCATGAAATACGAGGCTCAGCTCAATTGACAGACATTTAACACGTGGTTAGATGCGTGCGTGGGCGTAAATAACAAGCATACTAGAGCTGCAGGAGAAACATGTCAGCCACTAGAGTTCTAAAGATCGCGTCTTCTCTGTGTATCAACCGGAGACAAGGTAAAATAGATCTACAAAAGCTTAAAATCTAGACCTCTTCCTCTTCCAGTTATTCATTCTGACTAATAAATTAATTGTACATAATATAGAGTCTAATATATGCCCCAACCGTTTCTCCCAGCATATACCGGTAATTCTATTAGAAGCGCAAAGGGTGGCTTTATTGCTCGTGAGTGATGTCCGATGTAGAGGTACATCAATAGCAACACGATTCAGCAAGTGCGAGGATACCTTTAAGATGTGTTCCAGTCTAGTATTCACGGTTTGGGTGTCAGTATTCTGTAAGACACACTAGAAATAGATATTATACATGTAGATCTACTTTGGTACATTCGTACATTCTAGTAGCATTTTTATTGTAGCCCAACTGCTTTACCATGCAGGATTGTGTCCATCAATGATGTCAATAACACGCGCTCTTGAGCAGAAGTGTGTGTGTGGGCGTAAATGTGCTGCAGAGGAAGACATGATGGAGAAGGCTGTCGATGTCTTAGCTAGAGTTCTTAAGATCTCATCCAGCTTTCTATGATTCATTTGGAGGAAAGGTAGATAGATCTACATAAGCTTGAAATCTAGACCTCTTCTATTCTTTGCCTTCTCCATTTATTCATCCGAGAAATCAGCAGCACTCAGTGATGAGCAGCTCCGCCCAAGCCCCCACCATTCGTAAGAGAGGTGTTAGGTGTGGGGAGTGTCCGCAATGCCTCAGGAAAGAGAACTGTGGGAAATGTGGCAACTGCCTGTAAGTTACTGATAAAACAATACGCATCAGCTATATAGACTATATGTAAATAATCCGACTGATTAAATTAATTTTCTATTTTGTTTCTCTATAGGAATATGAAACAATTTGGTGGACCTGGTACCAGGAAACAGGCTTGCATGTAAGTGGATACATTAGTTACAATGTTGTTTGCTACTTGTCATATGCAGTTTGAACATAAAATTAGTGTAAAAGATTTATGCAAACAGACAGTTTTGTTATTATGTTCAATGCTCAATTCTTGACAGCTTGACAGTTGGCTTGACAGATGACTTGACTGTGACATGTTGGTAAACAATGTTGATAGCAAGCCACTTCTACTCTGACTTGATAGCTTTAAATATCTATCATACAGTGTACATGTAGTACATGTTTCAAACTCAGTTATACTGTGATATTATTATACTATTGCAGACATCGCAAGTGTAGCAATCTGGTTCGTGATGTTCCACTGAAGCGAACTATAAAAGCAAAAGGTTAGTTGATATCGCTATAGTTATAAAATTATGATATTCACAGACCTCAATCTTTTTTTTTTTTTGTTCTCTCTCTCTCTACTTGATTTATAGTTAAGCAATTGCCACCTGCTAAAAGGTATCGTACTAGCAACGACGAGGGGTGTTGCAGCAAAAGTTTAGAGCCTGCCCATGATGATGATGACGATCAGGATGATCACAAAGATGATAATCATGATGATAATCATGATAATAATCATGATAACAATCATGGTGATGATCATGGTGATGATACTGATAGTGGTGACGATACTGATAGTGATGATGATGATGTACCCCAGCAGGTGAGTTGTTTACCATTCGATTGTACGTATTTCGTATTTTAGGAATATTATCTTAAGTTTTTTTTTTTTTCAACTATGGCAAAGTGTTTTGTGATCCCATTTGGCCGTATGGCTTAAGTGTACACAGTACATGTGCATATAGCTAGAATTGGAGCATATGTGAAGTATACTGTAGTTAATACACTGAGTCTATCCAGTTGTACAAGTTCTATACCTGTGCATGCATTAGGATGTTGTTTATATGAGGTTATATGCCTCAGTACAGAATCAATTATTAATAATCTTATACGTGAGTTTTGTATAGTTTTCCAAGTGATTCTATAAGCCATAGAAACCAAAGTAAACAGTGTCATTAATATTTTAGAATAATTAAACTACGAAACTGATTATAATTAATTTTAGTAATACATAATAAATCATATCAACTGATTGTTTTACAGCCAAATCTTGCTGCTGAAATTTTGGTATTTTCAGGGTAAGTCTATTCCCTCTCAATCTCTCTCTCTTTCTCTTTCTCTCTTTCTCTTTCTCTCTCTTTCTTTCTCTTTCTAATGAATTAATGGTGCATAATATTCTATTATAGTGTACACATGCCCAACCGTTTCTCCAAGCCGCCTGCTATTAATAAAGAAGCAAAAAGGTTGGCTTTATCGCAAGATGTGTCCATGAGTCAAGCTCGACATAAAGGCAAATCGTTGGCAGCACGATTCAAGACGTGCGAGGAGACCTACAAGGACCATATTGATGCGTTCCAGTCTGGAATTCACGGTGTGGGTGTGTTTTGTATTAAAGACATAGACGCTGGTGATATGGTGATAGAGTACTCAGGAGAGGTCATTAGTTCCAAAGATGAGGATGAAAGAGAGGCCCACTATGAGTCTCTGGGACTTGAGGATTCCTATTTGTTCAAGATGGACAAGAAAACTACAGTAGATGGCACCATGTCTAAGAGTATTGCCAAATTCATCAATCATTCCTGCGAGGTGAGCTGGTAGTTGATGTTATTTTCATAATGATATTATACATGTACATATACTGTACATGTAAATACACTTTGGTACATTCCAGTAGCATTTTTATTATTAATTATTCCATGATAATTATATAGCCGAACTGCTTTACCAGGACCGCATTCGTCAACGGTCAGAAGAAAATTATGTTCGTTGCTTCTAGGAAGTATGTCCAAATACATCTACTTACATACTGCACAAACAAAACCGTACACAATTGTCATGTTATATACCATATATGGTGGTATGCATGTATGAATGGTGCTAAAATAAGTTAAATTAGGTTAAAGCTACAGTACTATCTGCACATGTGTATTTAAATGTACTAATAATTATAATCTACATTAACTTTAGTACTATCAATCAATAGCAACTTACCACAATCAGGCATCAGTAATCGTATTATTTAACCCTTAATTCCACCACATAATTGTTTTAATCAGTTCAATTTCTTTTGTCCTCAGAATCGTTAGAGGTGAAGAGCTAACGTTTGACTACAGGTTTCCTATCGAAGATGGTAAGCCGTCAGTCGAGTGTAACTGCGGCTCTAGTAAATGCAGAGGAACAATAAACTGTTAAACGTCATTGATTTAATCACTTTAAACACATGCAATGCATGCATTGTTTTTTTTTTTTATTTTTTTTTTTATATTCACAACAACAAACAATTAAGACAAAAATTAATAAAAATACAAAATAAATTTTTCGAAATAAACAAATCATTCAGACACAAGGATTATTCAGGCTATACAAAAATAATAACTATAACAGACAATAAAGTCAAAGCAAATCAGACTCTAGTAAAATAAGGTCAGTGGGCTGATGAACGGCACGATGGGTGGTCGAACGGGCTCCTCTGATGCACTGGATGGAGGAACGTAAGAGAGTAAATGAGAGGCAACAACGAAGCCAGTCTAGAGTCTGGCTATATGATTGCTCCCTCTTGTCTGCCACCAAAGAGGCCAGTCTTTTATAAAATAAGGAGCACTCATTTGCCATTCCTCCAGTGACTGAGAATACTAATGGGGTGAAAGAGGATTGTTCTATTTCCAAAACTCGCTTTTCATACATTCTCCTTTTTTCCTTCTCATGAGCATTGTAAACAGCACCAATACTCTTGGATCGGTTGGAGGGGGCATGAGGATTCAGTACTCTAATGTCTACAAAACACCTCTCAATGCATGCATTGTTTATAATTTTATTATTAATTTTTATTTTCATTTCAACAAAAATAGATTGATAATAAATTTTTTATAACAAAAGCAGTATACGTTTATTGATTAAACAAAACAACAGGTGCTACGAGAAATCATGATAAGGTTTCAGAGTTTATAAGGTCATTAGGTAAATAACAGGACTTGTCTTATGTGAACGCGATACCCTTTATTTGAGACATTAAATATAGCAGACCTCAAAAGGGAGTAGAGTGTACACCACAGCCACATAACTGTATTATGTGTGTAAACACCATGGCGACATATGTGGGTTACTGAGATATTTTAAGCTCTCCATTCTTTAAAGGTGAAGAGCTAACGTTGGACTACCTGTTTTCCATCGAAGATGATAAGATCCCTCGTAACTGCAGTGCTAGTAAATGCCTCTTGCAAATGCATAGCTTGACAATGAACAATAAACTACACTAGCAAGCATACTGAGATTCACCTGATCAAAGAAATGTATTTAGCCAGCCCCTCCTACTTGCTGCGCAGTAAGTAGGTGGGGGCTGGTTACGTGGACTGAAGAGCACGTGCGTAGGTACAATTATGCGTGGGCGTGATCAACGCTTGGATATTATCTAGTTATTTTTAACCCTTTCATGACTTCTTTTATTGGTCATAGAGGCGCGAGGTGGAAAGAAGCTAAAATCTATTCTCTAACTAGAAATCGTCCATTCCTTGATTTTCAATTTGAAATAACTCATGCCAAAGCTGAAGGTTCCGGGAGAAAAGCCAAAGGCGAAAATTCACCACTCGACCAAGCGTCAATCATGCCCCAAGCGACAACCGTCGAAGGAACATGGCAGTTCCAACTCGACCGTCGAAGGAAAGCCAAAACTCAATGGAGTGTCGAACGGGATCGATTTTCACGACGTTTACGGGGATACTGGAGACGAGGTAAACACAATAATTTAAAATGTAACGAATTTTTCAATTATTTTTTTTCCACATTTCTCATTGATGTACTCCATAGCTTGACAATGACTGGGAAGGTTACCTATTATCAGAGGTGAAAACCATGACAGAAGATGACATCAAACAGGAAGAAATAACCAATAACGATGAACCAATGGATGCTGATGGAGACCCACCGTCCCCTTCTTCCTCTGTTTCTTCGTCCGACACAACTTCTTCGGAAGTAGATAGCTCCGCCCACACCACCTCCCGGTCGCGGTCTGGCAGTCGTCACTTACGTAAGAGGGGTGTTCGTTGTATGGAATGTAAGGCATGTCTAAGAAAAGAAGACTGTGGAAAATGTATCAACTGCGTGTAAGCAAATATATAATTATATTGTACACTATATTATACAGTGGAACCTCCGAATAAAGGACACTTTGGGACCCTATATAAATTGAAATGCTTTGCACTTTATAGAGAGGTTGTCCTTCTCAGAGGTCAAAATGCATTGGACAAGTCTATTTGGGACATTGATGAGTGTCCTTTGTTGAGAGGTTTATTATACTATGTCCCTTTCTCGGAGTGTCCACTATCAGGGGTTGTACTGTATATTATATTGTATTATATAAACACGATATGTAATGTATGTACAGGTACTGTATGTCATATATGTAGTGTAGTATTTTACACTATACATACATGTACATTAAGTTCTGTAACAGCAATTCCATTTTTCCAATGCATGCTAGCTAGCTCCTGGTAAACATGATTTTTCATGTACACATAAAATGAGGGATTTATAATGAATTCATGGTGACCTGTCATTAATAATGTTTGTAACAATATTCATGATTCACCTACATTGTATTCATAGCTTGTGTATGTATACTGTGTCCAATACCATGTCCACCCATTTTACTTTAGCTAATGGCAGCCCATCAGACAAGACATACACATACACACTATAAATATACATATGTGTACTAGCATTTTCAGGAATTAAGTTATTCCAAATTAATGTTTAATCTTAGTTTTTAGAGTTTCGAACATGTAGTAAAACACGTGGAACAGGATTTTGAATACAGTGGAACCCCTGAAATAAGGACACCCCTGTAATAAGGACACTGTCTGAGTTCCCAACAGTACTCCTTTCCATACTAAACTACCTCTGAAATGAGGACACCTCTAAAATTAGGACACTTTGTTGGCCCAATGGTGTTCGCAGTAAAGAGGTTCCACTGTAATCAAAGTCATGTGTTACTGAAAATTTAAAAAGTAAAATGTTGTATCATAATGGAATCGTCCAGCAGCTTTTGTGGCCATTATCCACTTGGTGTTTACATAGTATTTTTGGTATAGCTCTTTTCTGATTTTTTTTTTAAAGCTCTAATAGGAATACAATTTACACGCTCTTGAGTGTTAAATGGATATATTACACGTGCTAAATATAAAGATTCATAGCATTCTCATGTGTGCTTTAACACATGCATATAGTACATTACTCTTGCGGATAAAATTATTAACTTTGTGGATTTTGCCAATTCTTCTTCTTACCCTTCCTTGGCTGTGGCTAGTGCGATTATATTATTACTGTATATTTGTACATACATGCATACATGAACTTAGCTTTATACGTGTGCTTCCAAAATAGGTACATGTATTTGATTTAACTAAAAATTAGCATTAAATTTTTCTATTTTGTTTCCCTATAGTGATAAGCCGAAGTTTGGTGGACCCGGTACCAGGAAACAGGCCTGTGTGTAAGTGAGATACATTATATTCGTTAGTAGTATACAAAATGTGGACAGAAAATTAACCAGTTTTATTAACTTTACATGCCCACCACCTTAATTAATAAACTCAAACTAAAATTGCTTATTCAGCTACGTAATGTACATTGTAAGCTACACATAGTGGCCTTTCATTTTTAGCTGAAACTTTTCATTTGAGTTGAAATTTATAATTAGACCAAAATATAGCAGATTATTGTACATGTACATCTTGTATAGAAAATCACCAGCAGCAGTGATATTGATTCACATACTGCATATACAGTGGACATATTTCAAGGCCTGTTTTATATTTTAATGTTAATATTATTGCAGCCATCGTAAGTGTAAGAGTCTCCTTCGTAATGTTCCACTGAAACAACCTTCAAATAAAAGAGGTTAGTCGCTTACACTACTATAGTTATGGTATTCGCTGATGTTCATGTTGTTGTTTCGTTCTTTCTCTCTCTCTTTGATTGGTTTAGAGGGAGTGTTTACATTACCGCCGGCTAAAAGGTCTCGTACTAGCAAGGATGATGATGATGATAGCGGATCATCTTCAGAGTCGGACCCCACTGCCATTAGGAACACCTTACGACCTCGTAGAGTGGGTACTATCAAGGGTAAAGATGACGGTGTACCAACAGTACAGCTACACTGGCCAGTGAGTTACTTATCATTCAATCATGCACGGTATTTCAGGAAGTATCTTGAGTTCTTTTAACTGTCAAAGTTTTTTTCCAATCACAATTATGTATCGATTTCAATCAAACATGTACATGTAATGCTAGCACACATACAGTACATGAATGGAATAACTTTAATTTCAGTTTTAATCTCTGAATACATGTACATGTATCACTTGCTTCCAATTATTAACATTGATACAAAATTTTCTACATACTTGTACATGTCCATGTATTTCCCGTCCTTTTAATGCTTCCTTTTCCGCTCTAACTCCTCCCCCCTCCCCTCCAGGACTCTCCATCCGATTACATTGGTTTCCCAGTATATTCCGTTTCCTCTGCCCACATTAATGTCTGTGTTAGATGTGGTAGTGCTGGTAAACAGGATGAGGATCAGTTAGTCTATTGTCAGGTGTGTTGCCAACCGTATCACTGGTTCTGCATTGGACTCAAGACTCCACCCACTGACTCCACCCCCTTTACTTGTGATCGATGCACTACTTGTGTCGTGTGTGGATTACCCGATGAGGTACATACATGTATGTTGTTTGTAATCAAAGTGTTTCAGTGTTGTCATTGAAGTTCTGTAAAACCATTACATTTGTTATTATGGTTTTGTAGTAGAACCTTTCTGTAAAAGTATATATACTACTGATTTCTCCAAGTATTACTGCATTTAGCCTGTCAATAAAAGACACCTTGATGCATTTTTTAATGGTCTACATATACGTGTAAGTGTGTCTTTTTTTAGCTTTGTAGCACTTTTAACAGAAGTTTCTGCTACATTAATGTATGTAGGTTCTATGTATGTAATTGTAGTAGTGTTTGAGATTTCAACTACCAAAAAATTGTGTAACAGTACATATGCATAAGTAAAGATACTATACATGTACATGTTCATTGTAGATTTAATAAAGGAAAAACCAATGAGTAAAGTTATTGTAAGCAATGGTAGCCATAGTATTTGTGTTGTTGGCCATTAATTGCCACTATTGCTATTGAGTGCTTGTACTTGTACACATACATGTACATGTACATAAATTGCAATTATTTCCATGTTTGCTATCTGTATTGGTAGAGTAGTGTTGTATTATTGTCTTCTTCTCTCTCTACCAGTGTTCACAGTGTATAAAGTGCAAACTGTGGTTCCATCAGAGTTGTCTGTTAGGCCATACCTCTGACCCCGCCCCTGATGGTATGGAACGATTCAAATGTGTCCAATGTACCAGATGCATCAGCTGTAGAAGTGATGCCCCATCGAAGGTCATTTATGAGTTTTGATTATTTTATATAAAGTGCACATTTCATGTGTTAAGGTGTAATTGCTTCGGCACTTGTAATGGTTACTACATTTACTCTACATGTGTACATGTACCTATACATACATGTACTAATGTACAGTAGATGCATGTACAGTATACACATGTACAAGTACTTACTGCATCAATGAGTACAGTGGAACCTCGATTATCCGTCATGAAGGAAATTACTTTGAAATTATTAATTGGTAGTTATAAAAATTAATTAGTAGTTATAATGATTACAATGTAATTAATAAAATCTATTCATCTATTTTTTGTATTGATGCAAAAGAGGTGTGGTAACGCATAATCAACAATAACTCGAGCAAAATGTCTAAACATCACATTCGGATTTTTCATTTAACCAGCCTTCACGAAAAACTCCGTGGTCCAAAGCGGTAATTGAGGTTCCACTATACATATAGGGAAACAGACGTCAAACAGTACATTTAGTGAATGTTATACACATGTACATGTACTTCACAATAATGAGTGTGTAATGTATTTATTGTACATGTAGATGGAGGTGAGATACAGTAACATGCTGTCTTCAGTGTTATCGGCTAATCCAGTATGGTCTGATGGGTTCCATTACTGTAATGACTGCTACGAACTGAAGAGAAAAGGTATTTCACTATGTTACATGTACAGTTATATATACGTACAGTACATGGATCATGTAATAATAGCTGATATACATATAGTTATTAAAATTGTTAATGCATTTTTATTCCTCTCAATAGGGAATACATGTCCTGTATGTGGTGAATGCTACCTCGACAATGATTTCGAATCAAAGGTTTTTAATAACTTTTAATGTACATGTACATTTAATAACTCGTGAAATTTTCCACCAATGAATATACCTATATGTACTGCTGTACAGTACATATACATGTACATGTATGTATTTACACATGCACAGTATTCAAGATACTGTACAGTATGTATTGTACTACATGTATGTAATGTGTATGAATATGGTATTACATGTACATGTACATGTATAGGGGGGTGTATTTATTACATGTATTTCTACTATAATTTTGTTCTATAGATGATGCAGTGTGGTAAGTGTGAATCCTGGGTTCATTCTCATTGTGATAATATGTCAAGTTAGTTTCTCCTCCCTGGAGTCCCTTACTGTATCACCTTTCTTTCTCCCTGTCCCACTTTTCATTCCTATTCCTTCTCCCCCTTCTCTTATTCCCTTATTGATGTTCCTTTTTACTCTTTATCTTTCTCCTTTCTCTCCAGATGAAGATTATGAAATCCTCTCTGATCTACCTGATTCTGTGGAGTATGTTTGTAAATACTGCGCCAACTCCAGTGAGGATGGTGGACAGGGCTCATGGAAGGCAGCCATTGTTGCCTATAAGAAAGACTCGTATAATAAGGTATGAATGAATGAGAATGAGACCTGCTACATGTACATATGGTATGGACGAATGAGAATGAGACCTGTGATTACATGTGCATATGGTATGGGTGAATGAGAATGAGACCTGCTGCATGTACATATGGTATGGACGAATGAGAATGAGGCCTGTGGCTACTGATACATGTATAGTGCATGTATTATTAATGGACTCTTACTCTATTTTATTAGTTGATAAACCAGTTAAAGAAATCGCTTGGTACCATGTGGCCCAAGGATGCCACGCCTCCCACTGACCCATTACCAGCTGTCAAAGAATTTGCCATTCTACTGGACCAACTGTTGGAGAAATGTAGCAAAAACACTAGAACGGGATCCAAACAGCACAGACTACTCTATTCTGCGAACCAGGACTACAATAAGGTGGAGTCACTCAGTACAATTACTATGGTATTATTAATCGTACTATTAGTATGGATCTTTAATAAAGTTTACTGGGCTTTTTATGTACATCTAATAATATAATTATAACACTTACAAATGTATAATAGTGGATGGTTTTACTACTATACTATACTTCTTTGTAGACGTTTGCAGATTTATTTCCGTGGTATTCAGATGTTTACGGAGACAGTGATAGCAATACCAAGAGCAGCCAGTCACTAGCCACACCCACTGCTACCAACACAGCCACACCCACTAAACCATGCACATCAGAGGATGCTGTGAAGGATTGTGAACACATCAAGAATTGGTTAGCATATCTAATTACAATATGTACATGTATTGTACTGTATATGTGTCTGTCTCCTATAGGCCTAGTTCTGTTCTGAATGATCATAGTTATGCCCTTAAGAGAGTAAGTACCAGCAGCCATGATGCTGTAAATGGTGTTGAGGAAGATCAACTGAGTGATACAACCAAAGGAGGCAATAAGAGGAACACTGATTTACGATATTGTCTACTGTGTTTCTTGAAAGGAGATCAGCCATCATTAGTAAAGTGGTGTACATGTACAATACATGTATGTTTATGTTCTGGCGTTTAGGAAATCTTTGTTTATAAGTAAAATAATTATACATGTGCATGCTAGAATAGTGTATACTTGTATATGCACCTTTTACATGTGTTGTATCATATAATAATATTCCCCTCCCCCTCTCTCCTGTATAGGAGGCTGGTCGTTTGATCCCATGTGGTAGTGTAGATGACTGGGTCCATGTTAACTGTGCTATATGGTCGGCTGAAGTATATGAGGATACAGCTGGTCTGATATTCAACGTACACGCAGCGATATCACGAGGACAGAGACTGGTGAGGACAACACAGAAAAACAGACTAATCTCTGCATGTGTACATATACAGTACATTATGTGCTACATTGCAGTTCAATATTTGTATACTGTTAGTGTACAGATATAGTACATGTACATATACTGTAACACATTGCTTGTATTAATCTTTATTTCATCACCCACCCCTCCTCCCCCCCTTTCCTACATTTTCTTGTGTTTATAGCGTTGTGATTGCTGTAAGGTGCTGGGTGCTACTGTAGGCTGCATGTACATATACTGCAATACATTACTTGTATTAATCTTTATTTCATCACCCACCCCTCCTCCCCCCCTTTCCTACATTTTCTTATTCTGTTTATAGCGTTGTGATTGCTGTAAGGTGCTGGGTGCTACTGTAGGCTGTTGTTGTAATAACTGTTCCTCTAACTATCACTACATGTGCGCTCGAAGGAAAAACTGTGTGTTCCTCCATAACAAGGAGGTGTACTGTCAACAGCATTCCTCACTGGGCTCAAAACAAGAGAAAGTCACTAATGAACAGATGAAAGTGGATCGGTGTATACTTATATATACAGACTTGGAGAAACCTGGCAGGAAAATGATCAGAGCTGTAGACCCTACCCAACTTAACGTGTCAATTGGTAAGATCAAAGCGTACAAATAATAATGAATAATCACATGAATATTCATTTGCAAACACTAAGACCGTAACCTTAAAAGGTAGTTACTGTTAACTTTACTTAGACATTCTATTGTATGTGCTGTTGTGTATAACAAGGTTACTGTTATTTTTTTGATTTTTATCGTTTTACTGTTTTGCTTTAGGTTCTTTGAGTGTGAGTGAGTTGGGTACTCTCACTGCTCTGTCCGATACCTGTACCCCCAGTACTCTATTACCCCATTCCTATACCGTATCATGTGACTTCTGGAGCATTCAGCACCCACGCAAGAGGACCCGTTATCATTTATCCATCCAGGCTGATCCAGGAGAAGACGAAGATCTTGTGATGTCGTTACCGCCGACCAAGAAACAGGCTATTGATTCGTCACCAGACGATGTAACCTGGCCTTGCATTGATATGGAAGTGGGCGGGGTCATTAATGGGTATAGCCAGTGGTCGGCACTCTCTCCTCTGTCCAATGCAGTATTGTCACCCATGCTATTACAGGCAGCGTATGAACTACTCAAGGTTAGCATTACATGACAACTATAACAGTATATATATACATGTACATATACTACTTTAATTTTGTATTATTTTAATACTGTATGTATGTTCTACTACATGTAGGCTTCCTCTACACCCTCTTCTGAGGGTTATCCTGTGCCAGTTCAACTGAAATCCTTCAAAATACCGAAACGAGCTCCAACCAAGACCAAAGCAAGTCCCACGCCCACTACAGATCAGGTAACACCTACCGAGGTATTGGACTCCATGATGATGAGAAGGTATCGTGAAGGGGCTTGTCCAAATATGAGTGGGGTCTACTACGAAATCAGAACCAGTGATGAATCTCATTGGGTAGACTCAGACCTTCAGAGTAAGTATTGACATGTATTACATGCTGCATACACAGTGGAAACATCTTTATATTACTTGTATGAAAACACTACATTGCACTTTACTGGAATTTAAAATCAACTACTGATCATACACGTGTTGTATACTTGTATATCCATTGCAGGCCTCTGGTCAACTGTTCTAGGGGAATTACAGGAAGCAAGAGAAAGACTTGGCTTACCTTTTATACCCTTATCAGGTACAATGTAACTACGTTGCCCTACTTTATCCTAGCCTACTGGACTCACATACATGAAATAACAATCTATTTCAGTTTTGTTGTATTATTAGTTAGTGTGGACAATATTTCAGATATACAGTGTACATATACTGTATGTATTTACGTTCTATTCTGGTTTCATTGTTGCAGCTAATAGTGTAATGAGACAGTTTGGGTTAACTCAGCCTCTAATAGTCCAACTAATAGAACAGCTGCCTAATGTTGAGAAATGTTCCAAGCACGAATTTCACTTTCACAAACCACAGACGCTATCCAGCTGGCAATCACTGGTAAGCCACAATATACTCTTGTATGGCTATGTACATGTATGTACGTATATACACGTACATATGCACTGGGAAATTCGGCCATGTGATGTACATGTAGAATCCAGTGTGAGGTTACTATCACTATGGTCTTTGAGGGATTTTATAGGCCGTAATATAGAAATCAGTGTAAGCAGTGTTATAAGTGCTTTGGAATATAGATTACCCTAAGGAATTGCAATTTAATCAGTCTTGTTACAACAGTGTACAAACTGATATATGCATGTATTAATACATTAACTTAATTGTTTTACAGAGAGAAACATGTTTTATAAATCCGACTGGGTCAGCTAGAAGTGAGCCATATTCAGGGTAAGTCTCTCTCTATCTATCTGTCTATCCATCTCCCTCTTTGAATTACCAAGGGTTTACTTACTGTACATGTATGCATAATTATTATTATTCTGTAACAGTGTACGGAAAACTCCCGACATGTTCAGTTTCCTGATGTCCGATCATCGTCCCCGGCCTCCTGATATTGATATAGAAGCACTTGATATGGCTTTAATGCATGCGGATAGTCCAGGTGTAGCCAGGCGTCAAGGTGGTCCACAGAGCGATCTACCAGTTGCGATGCGATACAGAAACTGCCAGAAGACATACAGAGATTATGTTAACGTGTTTCAATCTCGTATTCACGGTCTGGGGCTATTCTGTATTCAAGAGATAGATGCAGGGGACATGGTTATCGAGTATGCTGGAACTGTCATCAGATCTATACTCACTGACAAACGAGAGAAGTACTATGAGTCCAAGGGAATCGGTTGCTATATGTTCAGGATAGACAGCGATAGTGTAGTGGATGCCACCATGTCTGGTAATATGGCCAGATTCATCAATCATTCGTGTGAGGTAAGTATATATAATATAGTTAGCATTCTTCGTGGTTAGTATTGTATATACATACGGTACCATGAATATGTAAATACACTTTGGAGCATTCTAAATTTGTAACATTATTATTTCTATTCTATTACAGCCCAACTGCTATTCCAAGGTCGTATCAGTTGATAATCAGAAGAAGATTATGATCTTTGCTCTTAGAAAGTATGTCCAAGTACATGTACTTCTTGTGCAAACCAAACCATGCTATATATCATATTAACCATATTATAACGTTGAAAAGTTAAACTTGGTTAAACTGTCCAAGTCACAGTATTATGCAGTTCAATTTCTTTTCCTCAGAATTGTCACAGGTGAAGAGCTTACGTATGACTATAAGTTTCCTATTGAAGACGTCAAGATCCCTTGTAAATGTGGTGCTGTCAGATGCAGAGGAACACTCAACTAGCTTATACTGTCAGTACTACCTACAACTACTACTACTACTACTGTATTATAATACGAATTTGTGGCATGTACAATACATATACTAAGGGTCACCCACCACTCCGGGCTTTCAATGGTTCTATCTTTTTCCATTCATTACACATACTTTCTACTCTCATTTGTTTATTGCACTCGCTTTTTTTTTTTTCTTCAGCACTTTTTCCAGATTACGTGCACATTAATTTATCGTTATTTTTTTTTCCTTCCAGAGCACATGCAGATTATTGTTCACTATTAATTTATCATCAGATACATTGTTTATTTCATCCCGCCCCCCCCCCCCTCCCATTTTCGATCATGAATAATATTAATAACTAGTGCACTAAAGTGTAGACCCTCACCACACTATGCAACAATTACCACAAACCATACTGATACATAAATCTGCACATTGAAATGCAGCTTCGCATTAATTATTCGTGCTAAAGGGACAACAACTTAATGAACTAATATTAATTATTTAAAATATTTGCACTTAAGTGCATATCCCTTGCCGTGAAAATGAAATCAAAAAAAAAGGAAGAGAACTTAAAAGGAAAAAAAATCCCACGATCAGTCATTATTGACTCAGCCATTACTGACTATCTATTCAGTGGGTATTGTATGTGTGGGGGTATATCTGCAAGAGCACCCAATAATAATCCAACGATCACATCAAGTAACTCAAAGAGATACGGAGGTCATCGTGTTGGATACAGACTGGTTACTTCAGTTTATACTACTTAAAATGTGTATGTTACATAAGTAAAAATATGTACTGTACTCGTTTGTTAAATTTGTAAATTTTATAAAAAACAAGCCCAATGAGTTAATTGTTTGTATTTTTTTCATGTTTCCTCCTTTCATTTGATCCGTATATATGCTTTGTTAGTAATAACTTGACTGTGTGTTTATGAGGTAGTAAGCAGTAAAGTATACCCTGCACATAATATCACTCTAATTTCGTCATTTGTGCTATCACCTCTTATGTATCTTGAATATCGATCATTTTTGACCGCATTGTTTACCATATTGATTAGTACGATATTGCAACGTTCTACAGTAGCTGTAGTGATCATAATGTCTAGTTCATTCATGACTAGCTGTGTATTGGTAGGTATAGTGTTCATAGGAGTATCATCAGGAGTACAGCAACCTGTTGTTGATTGTAATGGCAAACCAAGGGAAATGTCTGTTTACGAGCAGTATTGTTGTCAGTACAGTAACAGAGGGAAGAGCTTTATAGTTGAAACGGAGTCTATAGTTCGAGTTATACTCTGTCCCGATGAATGCCCTAAGTCATGTTTTACATTTAATATATCTGTCTGTACTCCTCCTCCTACTGATTGTACTGAAGTATTGTCAGCTAATCCGCAGTCTACTTCAGGATTCTATGAAATACGATCCAATGGGAGTGAGACTGTCTCTGTGTATTGCGATATGGAGGGTGTAAACTGTGATGGTGAGGGAGGATGGACGAGAGTAGCTTACCTCAATATGACCCAACAAGGTACTACCTGTCCCTCTGGACTATATCAACAAGGTTACAATAATCTAGATCATCCAGTATGTGGTAGAGACACTACACAGTCTTCAGGAGGATGTGCCACTCATGTCTATTCAACACTAGGAATAGAGTATACTAGAGTGTGTGGTAGAGTCAGGGGATATCAGAAGGGCTCGGCAGACGGTATTCAGTCAAACGGATTAATCAATGGTGTCTACGTGGATGGTATTTCAATCACAACCTCATCCGAACCCCTCACCCATATATGGACATTGATAGCCACATATAGAGATGAACCTGCTGCTACCCACCAGAAATGCCCTTGTAGTTCAGGCAGTGTACCAGCTGTTCCACCATTCGTAGGCTTAAACTATTACTGTGAAAGTGGTACGCTTACTTCAGGTTGGAAAGGTGCTTCTAGTAGAAATACCTTCTACAGTGGTGATCCTCTATGGGATGGTATGGAGTGTACTGGTGACCACGTTCCTTGTTGCCAGAACACCACAGCACCGTGGTTTCTGGCTACATTACCTGATCCTATCAATACTGATGATATTATGGTCAGGTTGTGTGGGTCAGGACCTTACCCTGATGAAGACACTCCTGTCGATATTATTGAAATATTTGTGAAATGAGTCAATGAGTGTACTGCCGGTAGTATAAGCATATGCTGTAGCTGAATTCAAAGCTATATACTGTCCCAGTGATAATTTTTATACTTTCTCGTGATTCTTTTTTGCTACTAGAAATCTTACAAGCTCATGTGATATAATCATTAATTTATATACAAAATTTAAACGCTTTTTTTTTAAATAAATTGTTGAGTGTGTTTAGCCCATTAATTTAATTCTACAGCATGATTGATCAGCCTTTATCACAATTCTTCTTCAGGTGGGCCGGCCAGGGTGCTTTGGGTTCTCAAAAGAATACAGTTCCAATAGTTTACCTCTATTGCCAGGAGTTATGGCCATTTCCCTCCACCCACTCACAACTCACACATGCAACGTAATATTTCCTTTTTTTTAGTTTTGTGCTGTACGTTCTTTGCCTTTTCCCATGTACTCTCCCTCCCTCCCCCACCACTTCATGAATATAATATTCCATTTTCTGCATTTCGTTGCAGCCAGTCTCTCTCTTTTCCATATATCATCTTCAATGACCGCACCCTCAAATTAAAAATTAAAGAACAGGAGAATCTGGCTCATTAATTGGAACGAGGCTAGTGTTCATGTACGTACCTACGACTGCAATTGAGATTGCTATGGCCTCGAGTATTTCTGTGACTCCTCTATATTAAATGATTGTTGATGAGTTGAGCTAGTCAGAAATAAAGGAGGGCCGGGTTGGCTGTATACCTTATTTTATTATAGTAATGATGAAATACTTTTACTGAGTGTATGTATTGCCATGGCAGTACGTGTTCTCTATAGGAGGTAGTGTAGAGGATGTTGTGTCTTAGAGTAGCTTTTCTTTGATATCGGGTGTGAATATTGATCATCCGCCCATGCATTATCATAAGTTCCCCTCTGGCTTTTAGATGTGCTTTATCATCAATTGATACATTGCCAACCATATATGCAATATGTGTACTGTATTGACTAGCACCCATCCAGTGTGCATATAATGTACATGTATATAGATTAGCATTTATCCTATATATAGACCAGCACCCATATCCTGTGCACATTGTATTACAGTATGCCAAGTGTGGCTAACGAATTTTGCTGGCAATGGTGGTGGCTGTTGGTGATCAGTGCTGTGTATGATGGCAGTGTACCCTTCGTATACTCACAGAC
>JAYJLX010055627.1:0-10523 GCA_036873525.1 Chalinula nematifera | reverse complement strand
AGCCATGGATAAAGTCGGTACCACTCTGGGTTAAATGACCGTGCTTTGCTTGAGAAATAGGTAACAGGAAACTGAATGATGGGCTGGCAGGGGGAACACTCTGAGGTTGGAGCTAGATCATCAGCACTGTCTTGTACACTACTACTACTACTAGTTCTTATATCTTGTGACTGACTTGCACTCTCTTCTATGTTTTGTTCCTCGTGCTCTTCATCTTCTCCCTCTTCTGGCCTGCTGTGGCGACTTCTCTTTGGTAAATACTGGAACAGAGACAGCTGCTTACTCATTTTTGCTTCCACTATATAGCTCTTTACTAAGTAGTAACAGTTATTCTTGTTTGGTTAATTTAGAATGAAAACAGTGAAACCACTTCCCAGACATGCAAAAGAACATTGGTTGACACAGTGTGTGCATGTGGTTAATGAATATCATTATTGTGCAATGAATATTATTATTTCCATTAAACTGATGCCAGGGCCAAGGCCCTGGTAGGCCCTGGTTCAGATACGCCCCTGATAATGTTAGTGATGAAATTCTTGGTGAGTTTACTGATGTAGGCTGTAGCACTACAGATATATGTTATTTTGGCTTCAATAACCTTACTTTAGACTATCAAAAAGATTGTAACAAAATTGTCAATACTTTGAACGTTCAAGTTCAAAATAAGTGGTACGAGCTAGGAAGGGAGTTGAATGTACTTCCAAGCACCTTGGATAGTATTCTCAGTATTCCTGCTCCCGATGGCAATCATTACAGGCACCTATCCGAGCTAATATCAGCATGGACAAAGAAAGAAAGGCGCGAAGATCATCCATCATGGAGACAGCTTTGTATTGCATTGGATGCCATGAGGGAATTCGATTTGGCTGACGAAATTGCTGAAAAGCACCCAAACAGGAGTTCTAGTAATGTCATAATATTTTGCATCATAAGCGTTAAGAAGTCCATACAATTCAGTATAGTTAAAGGGGGTGTGGTTTAGTTAGTCTGACCAGCCAGCCTCTCTTTAGAGGAAAGTCTAGAAAACAACAATACATGACACTAGTCTCGCTATCGCCAGCCCCTCCCACTTCGCTGCGCTACGAGGAGGGTCTGGGGAAACACTATTATCAGTCTTGTTCAAGTACTACCGGATTTCCGGTAGTACTTAAATCAAGTAATTATATTGCTATGTCGTCAGTTATCATCTTCCTTTACACACAAGATGTGTTCTTTCAATGAATCTTATTTCAAAAATCGTGAATAATGTTATAGAAGCCATAGGTGAGGCATAGCTCAAATGGCACTTGAAACAAGACTGACAATAGTGTTTCTCCGGCCAGACCCTCCTCGTAGCGCAGCGAAGTGGGAGGGGCTGGTGGTAGCGAGACTATATAATTGCATTGAGTCATAACATACATGGGTGTGTGCATGTAACCTAGCTTTCTTGCCACCGGTTTGACTAAACTTTAATCAGAGTAGTGGGATACTGAGGTGACACGCTAGTTTAAAAAATCTGTTGAATACACTTTTTTGTTCTTCCTTCAGCTCTGTAGATTTGTGTTCTAAAGCAACAGCTGCGATCATTCTCTTTAAGTTGTTTCTGTCAGCCATGTGTTAATTCAGCGGTACTTTCACGTACTAAATCATGTGAAAAATGACATAATCTACCAGGAGTGAATCTGATTGAGGCGTAACTATAGTTGCTTGCTACAGCTTGTACTAGGGATGTTTTTTAGACTCGAGACTGGCTAGTCAGATTAGGGTTTAGTCTGGTCCCCACCCATTCACTTTTAAAAGGAATGTCAGTTGAGGAATGGTTCAGGGAATCCTGTGCTCACTTTACTTGTACAAACGGAATTCTTGGAATGATTTAATTGCTGGTTAAAAATACCTGATTTTTTTCCAATTTTGCTCTGTTATTTTTGTTATACTTTCTGCCATGTGGTAGTAATCCAGTAACCATATTCCTTAGAATCGATGAGCAGGGACCAGACTAAGTAGGGTTAGGCAGTTAGTATTTCAAAGTACCGTAATTTGGGATATTTTCATACTGGATTTATTTTCATACAAGGCATGATGTATGAAAATAAAACACAATGAAAATTGTTTACACAATACAGGGCCTGTATAAACAGATCTCATTGTACGAAAATTAAACATGAAATTTTTATAAATGACAATTTTTACAGGTGAAAATTTCCCAAAACTATGGTATTACCTTCCTGCTGGTCAGACACAACCCATATGTTATAGTACTTAAGTACAGTTAAAGTACTAAGCATTAGCCATAGTGGTTTCACCCAGCGTAATTTGTATAATTATATGCTAGAATAGAATTGTATATTGTACATGCTTTTGGTGTAAAATCCCAAGCACACACTGCTCTTTGATGTAACAGTTGAATACTGTAAAACTTAGCTACAAAATGTTTGGCATTGAAAATATTAATGTAGCTTAATTTAGCGCAAATTGAGCATACATAATACAAAATACATGTGCGTGGAAATTTTAACACATTTAATTTTCGTATTTTTTTTTCCAGTTTTTTAGTCCTCAGCTATAAAATATAGTAACAGCCGAAATTTTTAGTTTTACGGTATAATATACATGTGTATGTTTAATCACATCCCAGCATGCATTTGTTTAAAAAAAAAAACAGTGCAAAGTACCTAGTAGGGTTTCAGTATAGAAATTGATCTTCATCACGATCAATTCAGGTATTATATTGCAATTCAGGGCCGGATATACTAACTTATTTATGTGTGCTATTCAACTGATGCCATTTTTTATCTTAGCCTATATACATTTTGTCAGGTTCCTACCGGCTAGACTATCATCTCATATAAATATCATGAGTTTTTTTTTTTGTTCAGTTTCTTGCCAACAATTATGATAGTTTAATGACACTATGAGAATCACTGAAATGTCTGTTTTTTTCACACCGAAAGCATATCAATCGACCTCAGAGATGGTACATTATCTATACTGAAGGAAATCATAGACTTCTGATGGCAGTTATATTATTAATCACATTAATAGTAATACAGTATGTATAAATATCCTGTAATATGTAGCCAGGGGAAACCAAAACTATAGGGGGCTTGCTTGGGTGAGGGGAAGGGGAGGGGGGGATGGGGTACAAAAAAAACACTTAAAGAAAAATTCAGCAACCATTTAATTTTTAATTTCAGCAACGACTCCTCACACTTTCCTTTCTCAAACTAAACTATTTATCTGATCACTTTAACCAATATTATTATGTTCCTCTATTATAATTTATTCACTTTTAATTAGACTGCTTTATCATTGTATTTAGATGATAGCCAGGGAGACAGAACAAATGGTTCTCGTTCACCTAATGAAACAAAAGGTGGTGGTACATCAACTCATTGTTGGAATTACTGGTATATATATGGTAAAGGAAAGTATAGAATATGGAGTATCATATGCTTTATAATTTAGAGCAAAGACAATAATGTCTGCATGCATGTGTTTGCATGTGAAAGTTGTGTGAAGTTATATATATTAGGAATCAAGACCACCCAGCACTCTTATATAGCAGAGCATTACTTATTAATAAAATGCCAGGGAAATCACCCTTATCACCTATATACTCTCTTGTATCGATTCAATCAATAATAATGTATTTTTAACCTGAGCGTGGGCAGAGGGTTATAGTAGTCAGTTTGTGTGTGTCTGTGTGTTACCACGTAATCTCTGTGGATACTTGATGGTAGAACTTCATTGACACTCCATTAATGTCCATAATTCCACGATTCAAAGGATTTTTGAAAACACATCCTAGGTTAAGACTAAGATCTTTGAGTATTTTGATCAATATAGTTTTGCTGGTCGCCATTTTTTTCAGACTGCACCCCTTGAGCAATGTTATAAAAATTGTCAGTCACGCCTAGTCTACTTACAGTCTCTTCATGGCCTCTGATATGTTGATGCTAGGCTTGATCGTGTCTTGGATGGCATCTGGATTGCCCCTCGTATGGTCCTAGAATGTCTAGAACTGGTTGTGATGGCGTTCATTTTCTGCTGGACTATATTTTTGAGTGATTGTGAATTTTGTCAGTGTGAAAATACTGGAGTCTGTCTAATGAAACTGCCGGATAATCTGCTCTACAAGTCTACTTCATGCTTGTAAGTGTTTACTTAGTTCAATTGGTTGTTTAAGTGTGAAAAGTCTTTACTTCTGGAAGAATCTATCGTGTATGCTGTGTTTTACTAAAGTGTGTGCAGGACTGTGCAGACTCAGTGCTAAAATCTACTGGTGTGTAAGAAACTGTGTAATGTCTAAAACGTATATACATGTATGACCACCAGGGTTCAGCACTTTAGTGCTTTCATTATTATTGTAATCATTGTTCTTATAACAGCTGTCATATTTGGAGTTTTGGCAGTGCTTATGACAGTGACTAACCGCCTAGATCATCAAATTGGTCTACCAAATAGTCATCAATCTGGTCTACCAAATGTTCATCAATCTGATCCACCGACTGTTTATCAGTCTGATCCACCGAATGTTCATCAATCTAGTACACCAAATGGTCATCAATCTAGTCCAAGTGTTCGTCAGACTGGTCCACCAACTAATCAAGGTATCATCAAGGCATGGGCACATATAACTTAATGATAATGTTATATAATGTGACCACCATTATAGTCTCATTCCCATGGCAACCCTCCAATCCTTAGCTATTACATAATTGGATTGGCAATGAGACTAAAGCCTAGTTCACAATATGACACTAGCGTGACGTTACACTGATACCGGAATAGAATCCTAGTCTATTCCAATGTAAACGTTGCATCAATAAGGTCAAACCGCCCACGCAACATTGTGCTAGCGTCATATTGTGAATTAGGCTTAATTGTATGTAGCACATGCATTATAAAAAATTAAATTTCTTAATGTTCAGTACTGGTAATAAGTGTTACATCACTGTTATACCTATAGAACTGCTGGAGATATTTTCACATATAACCAAAAGTCTCAGAAGTCTGTGCATTAATCTTGATTTGGACCGTGGAGAATGTGATGAGATATTTGACGACAAGACCAATACATACGAGGATCAGAGACATGGAGTGCTGAATTTATGGCACAAGACAAAAGATCCTGATTGGGAGGATCTGGTGATAGGATTGGATAGCATAAAGCAATGCAAACAAGCTAAAAAACTTGCTAAAGAATATAGTTTGGAGCATATTTTAAAGAAGTGTTAATTTTGTATGAACAACACTTTGCTAGTAGTCTGGCAGCCCAGCGGACCCCGGCAACCCATGCGGGAGGGTGGTACAATGTAATAGAAGAGTTTATGTAGAAGAAGTCCTAAAATTTTGTGGCATTGTGTGCATGGGTTGGTTCTCAAGTGGGCTGCCAGACTACTTTACTATGTATGTTTTTTGTAGACTGATTTTTAACCCGAGCATGGGCGGAGGGTTATATAGTAGTCAGTTTGTGTATGTTTATGTCTGTCTGTCTGTGTATTTTGATGTGTTACCACATAATCTCTGCTCTGTGGATACTTTATGGTAGAAATTCACTGATACTCCATTGAAGGCGATTGATGTCCATAATTCCATGTTATAAAGGGTTTTTTTGAAAACATACCCAAGGTTAAGACGAAGATCTTTTGAGTATATTGATCAATAGTTTTGCTGGTCGCCATTTTCTTCAGACAGAGCTCCTTGAGTAAAAATTGTCAATCACCCCTGTTTACAATTGGCTTCAGATGGATTCTCGGCTTGATCGTGCTTGGCTGGCATGCATGCATCTAGATTGCCCCTGGTAGAATTTCTAAAACTTGCTGTGAAGGCTCAAATTCTCATTTATCTTCTGCTGGACTATATATATTTTCAAGTGGGTGTAACTTTTGTTAGAGGAAAAATGTTGGAGTCTGTCCCATGAAACTTGGTGGTCAGCTCTACAAGTTTACTGCATGTTTGTTAGTTTTTACTTAGTTTAGCTGGTTGTTCAGTTTAAGTGTAAAGAATCTTTACATCTAGAAGAATCTATAGTGTACACTGTGTTTTAGTGTAAAGTGCAGACTAAGATCTGCTGGTATGTAAGAAACTTGTATTGTCAAATCACATTTGTATTGGATCAAATGCATAATTATACATGCATGCATGATCTGCGAGATTTTTGCACTTTAGTGCTTCGTTTTTATGTTTTTGTATGATTCACAAATTTGTAGATTAGATTGAAATATTTTTTTATAAAGTGGGTGGGACTCAATTAAACATGTGCATTTCTATTTTCTTAAGCTCGATAATAATAAAGTGAATGGGATCAGTCTAAAATGGCGACTTAGTCAGACCAACGCTAGCAATAGTCATTTCAATACAATAAATCAGTTAAAAAAAATGTAATAAATTATACGTCATTCCTTCTTTCCAATATACAATGAACATTGTTTCAATGGAAATTCCCCAAATAGTTCAACCATCATATTCAGACATCTGTCTCTTTCAGTGTAGTGTGACCGATCAGACGAGAGCCCCAGACGAGCTACAGTGAATACGATAATTATTATAACTTATAATGTACAATTATCCAGCCATCTGCTATTGTTAACGACTATATCCACTATGCGATGATTATATATGTGAGCAATCTACCTTACTGTGAGCATCTAATAAACCATCTGCAATAGGCATGGCCAGCTTAATTAACCATTTCAATTTTTAGTATATTTCTGTAAATTATCAGATATTCCGCCATCTTGGTGTACATCAGAGTAGGAGCTTCTATTGCAATTGTAGAGAATTGATCTTTTTCAAACACAATTCAGGTATATGTAATGCTAAATCATATAACAAAACTAGTAATCTGCTTTTCTAACAAATTTACTTAGCCATTTTTGCAATTGCAGTACAAAATCATATTTTCCTATACCTTTGCATACAAAGTTGTACACCAAGATGGCCGACCTAGTTATTAATTTTGCTTCGACCACGCCTATTACAGACAATCTATACCACATAATTATAACTTATAAGGCCTATACTAGCTGTACACTACGATTGAGTAACCTATCAAACAATACCATCTAGTACTCGCCCCACAATGAATACGATACCACTATTACAATGTATACAATTATAAAGGCCTATTTTTGTTGTACTAACTATAAACCACTACCAAATGAGTAACCAGCCTATCACACAGTAGCATCTAGTACTCACAATTACGCTACACAAACATTTGAAATGAAAACAAAGCATTAAAAATTGCAACAAATATTTCAATACAACTATACATATGACTCCATTTTATTAAAATTGACCATTAATAAGGCAACATTTTATATTCTAATTAATGCCCATACCATGAATACACTAATTATACGCTCACCATGCTTAAGGTTAGCTGCCACCTCATCCAACCATAAACTGGCACACTGAGGTTTATCGTTCTTCTTCAAGAACCGAGCAATAGTGGCGACCATAAACAGATCCTCGCAGTTAAAGTTGGTATCAATGAACTCCTTAGCTATAGAGGGTAGGGTATTGGTATATTCCTCAAGATACTTATGGTGCATGAAGGCAGCTATGGTCAGGCTGATGGAGTAGGGTTGGGGCGTGGTCACACCTTGGACCCGATAGAAGTAGGAATGGGTTATAGGGTTATACCCATGAATTCTGGCTATGTACCCTACCAGTAAATGAGGGAACACCTGAGAAGAGAGGAAAGGAAATTAAATAGAGAAGAGGGGGCGGAGTTATGAGAGTGGACAGAGTTAGGAGAGGGGGCAGAGTTAGGGGAGGGGGAAACATTGGGTAAATTTAATCGATAATAATGACCTTCCACATCTCAAATCCATGGAGTAATGTTTCCCTAGTGATAACTCTATCATCATCCAATGACATTACACCTATATAACACACACATAATATGCATAGAGAATAATAATAATGCCAACCACACTGTTACACCACACTTAACCACATGTACAAGTATAAAGCATTAATTCCCTCAAACCCTCCCTTCCTTACTACTACTGCATATCACTGTACATTTGCAAACTGTATCTATATGTATGTGTGCTACTGTGTGTATGTGCATGTGTTACTGTGTATGTGTGCGTGTATTTGACTACTCAGTGGTTCACATTCTGTCTTTATTTCAGGATAAGGAACGAAACGGTTGTTAAGAGAGTTCACTTTTGGTTTCAAAAACGTTATTGGGAACTTGCAGTTGTAGTTCTTCAATCTGTCCGGAACCTCCTCCCCCAGGTTATGCCAGATCATTATCAGCTGATCAATGATATCGTTCATGCCACAATAATGCTGGAACACCGAATGGAGGGTCTCAGTTCGTTTATAAGTAGGCATTACGATTGTGAACTTGTCCTGTTTGAGTCCGGGTGTGGCCAAAAACTGCTTCATTCTATCCGCTTCTGCGAGTACCTCAGTTGTGTAGGCTGTGGCATCAGCAGAGGAGAGGTGAGACTTGATCACAAGTTGTCTGTCTGCATTTGCTCCCTCGAGTCCAAACGTTGATAAACTAACAATAGTGGGTTTCTTCCACACTATGAGATGAATGTAGGTTGGATTAAGGACGAGTACAGTAAAGATTACTGCCAAACAACTGATGATGTTCGACAAGGACAGCGCCATTTTTTTCATAATAACTATTAATTAATTATAATGCTAACGATTTAATAACTTTTATTTCATTATAATTATAAGAACTTCTGATCTGATTCACAAAGTACCAACTGTATATTGTTAAGCCATTCTGGTAGCAAAATATATTTAATTTCTCCAAAGCGATATTATAAATTGATTACTTTTATCTCCACTATTAGTACAGAAAGAATGGTGGCAAGGTAGTATCCTGGGGTTTTTAAATACTGTCCCAAGCATACACATAATGCACGTCTACTGGTCATTAAATTGTTCCTGGAATGAACTAATAAGAAATACCTAATCTTCAGCCATTACTACCGTACCATACTTTTTTTAAAAATAATGGTTTACCGTTCTCTCGTGATCAGTCCACTAACACTACTTTAATTCCTTCATTAAATTGTGTAATGAAAATCACATTGTGAGCTTCATGCATGCTATGTAAATAATCTATATAGTGCCAAAAATATAATTTTTTTCTTTTTTCACTAGCAATACCAAACTTGCTCTATCACACATTTTTGATATTTATAAATTAATATCATTATGTGGTAAAGTTTGTTAACAAGTAATATCTGACTACTTGTAAGGATACGTCACATGGAAATCACATGCTGCTATTTATTCCTATGGAAAAAGGCTTGATTGGACCATGTACGATGTGCCACACCTACTTCTACTGCACCCTTAATTATATTCATAAATCATAAATTTGAATAAAAATAATTATCGTTATTATTTTTTAATCTTTCTCACTTCAATAGAGCAATATTCAATAGGAAGAGTCTTATATAGTCTGGCTAATAAATTTAAACAATCATCACGCTCTTCGAAGTGCCGTGACAAGTGATGAAGGCCACTGGGTTTACCTAACAGAAAGAGGGGGGGGTGGGGGGAGGATACAGAGAGAAAAGAAAGTGTGAAACAGACAAGAGAGATAGAGAGAGAGGAGAGGGAAGAAATGGAGAAAGAGAGAGAAGTAAAAGAGCACTAAATTTTATAAGTTGTTCTTAAAAAAACAGGTTATCAAATAATTGACATCAAAGTGCCTTAAATGGAGTGTCAGTGAAGTTCTACAATTAAGTATCCACAGAGATTACGTGGTAACACACACACAAACTGACTATAACCCTCCGCCTACACTCAGATTAATTATACAGTAACTTATCTGTCCAACATTTTAAAGAGATGCTACTTTGTTGTATTATTAAATTTAAATGATTATTTGATAACCAGTTCTTATAATAACAACTTGTAATATTTATGTCAACTGAAAAAAAATTATCAAAATCATAGCTATAATAGACACTATACACCAACCTTTCTTATTCGATTTTATCTCCTTCATACTCTCCCTAACCCATAAACAGGAGCATTGTGGCTTGTCCATTGTTCTCAGGTAATCGGATACCACAGCCACCATTGCTATGTCTTCACCGTTCTGATTCGTATCACTGAATTCGATAATCTCCTTGGGGGCATGGTAAGTGTATAGGTCTAGATATTTATAATTCATGTACATAGCGACAGTGAGCACTATAGAGTAGGTCTCCCCGTGTCGAACTGGCGCTCTTTGGTAGTAGTATTTCCCGTCTTTAAAGCCGTGGGTACGGGGGACATACCCCACCAGGAGATGAGGGAATCCCTGCATAAACGAAGGAGAGATTAAAAATCAACAAACACATACACACACACAAAGACAGAATAAGTTATAAAACAAACAATAAAAAGCAAACAAACATATAAGGATATGTATAGTGTATATTCTGGCTTTGTATCGTTGGCTCTCATTCAAACCACTATAGTCCACAACATAACGTATGTATGTATGTTATGAAGCAAAATATCAAAGATTTCCCTTATCAATCACCTTCCATATATTGAACCCCGCCTCC
>JAYJLX010055616.1:0-10524 GCA_036873525.1 Chalinula nematifera | reverse complement strand
GCTGTCTCACCAAATGAGTTTAGTTTGTTAAGCAGTCTATTTAGAAATCAAACAGACCGTATCGCACTCAGTGGATTCAGGAATAGAGATCAATTCGATATTCAAAGGAATGAGAACAGCACGAGTGAGCTCCTGGTTACTTTGACTCTTGTCATACCCGACAACACCAATGAAGAGTTTTCAATCACCTGTCTAACGAAGGGACTCACTCTTACAACAAGACAAGTAATAGTGTCATTAAACACCGAGTACCAACCAGTACTGGCATTTGGAAGAGACGAGGGGAATGTGTCCAACACAGGAATAATCTCATCACAAGATAATTCAATTGTAATGTTGTTCCCATTCACAAGCTACAACACCTACCTCAATCTCGCCTTAGTAAACAATACACAAGATCAAACAGTGGGTACTGTAATGGTGTATGGACTCTACAGTAATGGTAGTCTCACAGCTGATACACTATCCAGTGATACGATAAATTGTAGTACTAGTGATACTGGAGTAATCCAAGTCAATGCAGACTGTCAGACATTATACTTTACTGGATTAGAGACTAGAGGAGATGAAGCCGAGATAATATTTTACATAGATAGCAGTGTTATGAATACACTACCTGTCCGTGTATGGCTGGCTAATATAGACTTCACACTAGTGACTCAAGACACTGTACTGAACAGCATATGTGGTGACAAAACAAACTATCAATCGACCACTGTGTCCATCCTAGGATCCATTGCTCACAATGGAGTCAATCAGACAATCGATTTCTCGTCTATTCTAAAGCACCGTGTTGTTGTTAGTGATGAAACAGTTGCCACGGTAACCAATGGTGTGGTCAAAGGTATCTCTGAAGGTGTTTGTACTGTTTACGTTGGTGACGAATCATGGGGCAGCATAGAATTAGAGGTTTCAAATACATCAGTGGTACCATTGTACTTAAGCATCTTTGTATTCTCGGAGATAACAATTGAAACTACAGGAACTGAGATTCAACTGGACACACCCCTAGTGGGTAATATCAGCATACAACAATCATTTGGATTCATCGCTCAACCGTTATTTATCAACACTCTACTAGTATACGACGACAATACTACACTCGAAGTGGACTCATCTGAGTACCTACAGCTGTCTATTGAAGGGGAAATCCCTATTGTTAGCAACATGTTTGCTATTACTAATGAGCTAGGTAATGTAGTTATGATTAATGGTAACCGGTCCTCTATTGGAAGTTGCCCCGATCAGTCTATCGCTGAAGGAATGATTAGCGTTAATATATCTTCATTTGATCCGCAGACCATTGAGATCACTACCTCATCCAATACTATCACACTACCCAATGATCTTGCCGCTGCCGATAACGGCATTATAGATATTCCTACTTCAACTATGATCAATGTACTAGCAGTTTATAGTGATATCAGATATAACCAGACACTGTCACGCATTGAGGTTAACATCAGTATATCTAATGAATCTGTTATCACTGAAGGGAATGATTTCATCCTCACCCCTATGAGTGAAGGTTCGACCGAGGTCTCTGTTGAAGTGCCATTGTACAATGTGACTAAAGTCATTACGATTACTGTTGAGACATCTGATTTGGTCATCACCTTAAGACCGTACCCATCTTATCCTGGATCAGATACAAAATCATTGACTGCTCTGAAATTGATCAGTTCGACTGGTATTTATCAACAGGCAATGATAGATGTTGCGCTAAACTTGACTAATGGATCACAGTATCCTGTGCTTAACTCAAATATAACATTCAATGAAAACATCATAATGGTTCACAAGTTCATAGTTTCAGTTAAGTCTTCTGTTATCACAGATACACCAACAACTATCAACGCTACTGTTGGTAATACCATTGCATCAGTCACTCTAACAGTATCCAATGAACAGTTGAATGTTTCCAGTGTATCAGTCGAGTTTGTATCTGAGCTAGTGGGTGTGGCTGGTACATCACGTGAAGCCAACTGTGAAGTAACTTTAAGTGATGATACAGTGTTAGTCAGTACATTCGATGATAGTGGTCAACCATTATATGGTAATCTAGTAGAGGTAATCAGCAGTGACTCCAACGTTGCTGAAGTAATCAACAGTACAAGTACAGTCTTGTTACACCAGTCTTCGAGAGATGGTATAAATCTAATGTGTGTGACTGGTGAAGGAGTCGAGCCTGGTACCATGTTTGTTGTATGTAATACATTACCCTCAGAAGGTCAGCTTGATCTGGGCAACAACAATACGACACTATTATCTCCAAGTCAAGGGAGCATATTCACAGTACCACTGTCCCTAAATTCATCACAGTACAGGATTGGTGCATTCGAACTGGATATACAGTATAACAGTACAGTGTTGAGGTACATGGGGGTCGAGCATAGGTCAGGTTGGATCAATGGTTCCCTTACTGTAGTCAAGAGTACTGACCTGCTTAGTATCAGTGGAGTATTGAATTCTGGAGTTATTGATGAAGACGCTCTTATTGTTTTAATGGGTATTGTCTTTTCAGCCTCGAAAGCCACAAATGATGCTACAATCAGTGCCACGCCTCTTTTATTAGCAGAGGCAAATATTGACCTCAACGATCTTCCGATATCCTTGTTTACAAACCGTCTCCCTGTTGAAATAACTAGTTCAAAACGATCAGTGTTACCAGAGTCACCCAATGAAGTGGAACAATATCATAGCAGATCTAGAAGGGCTGTTCCTGACTGTTCTCCTAATTACCCCACAGGAGATGTGAATGGAGATTGTGAAGTGAACGTTAAAGATGTCTACTACTTCCAGGAATACAGTCTGGCCAGTGTACATGATTTCGAAGGCTCAACTGATGCGACAGAGATAATGGCAAACATAGATAACAATAACTTAGTATTAGATATAAATGGTGACGGGATAGTGAGTCTAGAAGACTCCATTGTCCTGGAGCAGCTTACATCAGGACTGGTTTACGAAATCACAGCCAGTTACTCCATAACTAGGAGATTTTGTGGTTGTTTAATTGAAGTGAATATCACTCTGAGCACAGCAGACGGGCGTGCTGTACCAACTGACTCTCTCCATGTGTTCACCCATCTGTCTCATACAGACAGCAATGCTCTAAACAGCCTTCGTATAATGGATGGCAAGACAGTACATAACGACACTCTTGGTTCCAATATATTCACATCCTTAGTGAGGGCTAATCTAATCCCTTCAGAACCCGATACTAATTCCACTCTATACCGTATAGAGGCTATATCTGATGATGTATTGACGGATGTAGGACTGACGTTTATACAAGCTATTACAGATGAAAACGATCGCTTGATAGAGTCCAGGATAGCTGGTCTGTTTGGTAATACGAGTTTAATTCCAGCCACAGATCGTATAGATGAAGAGCCATTTATGATAAATGTCACTATCGGTCCAGGCCAGGACAGTGCTACTCTAGTAGTTGACAATCTAATGCCCCATTTCATAGTTGATCTAAGGTGTCCTGACGAAGCTCCACCCTCCCCTCCCCCGTCTATTCCATTGGTACTATCTGTTGCTGGTATGGGTCATGTGACTGGTCATGTGATCAGGTCCAACGAGAGGGATAACTTGAATTACGAAGCAAACGTGACAGTGTTTAGCAATGGGCTACAAAACAACGAAGGCATATTCTCAGCAGAAGTAGGTAACGTGAAGTCATCATTTTCCTATTCTCAGGGTATGGTGGATCCAACATCACTGGCTAACCCGATAGCTGTCCTCGATCAAGAGAATAAGAAAGTGTTTGGATTTGTTCAAGTGTACAACGAGGACAATTACATGTACAGTAATTTGGCATTCGACAATAATATAACAGCTATGCTTAAAGTAACTGATGAATTGAACTATACTCAATATTGTACTCCTGATACAGCTAGCGGTATTTGCAGTGTTGAATTCAATATTGATAGCTTTGAAGGCATTGATACCGTATACATCGAATATAGTCAACTTAGTCTAACCACAGTGAAGAGTGACTCCATTGATGTAACTCATCTACCAACTGATTCACTACAAGCCAATAACACCCTGTCCCTTCGCCTCCCACCTCATACAATATCCAATGACTCAGAGTTCGATATTGATGTATATATTGATCGTTTACAGTCACCTGTGCTATCAGTTGTATTCAATGTAACAAGTGATGACAGCGCAATGTTGCAGATCATCGGGGTATCATCAAATGGACCTACGAGTCCTGAATGGGGTGTAACCTGTCGTTCCAATAGGTGCGTTGGGTATCGTACCAACTTCCAATCTCTCTCCTCTGAATCCAAATCGGTTTCCCAGTACATGTGTACACTGTCTGTCAGCTTCTCAAGCTCTTACAGTGGAAACAGTTTACCAATATCGATTACTGTCAGTGAGGCCTTCGACATATATTATAATAATATCACATTGGGTACTCCTGTTGTTATCAATGCTACTGAATCATTCGAAGATACCGCTACTGTGTCAATCAACCGTCAGCTTGAAGATGAGATAGTTGGCATGTATGCATACTCTGACCAGAGTACCATCCTGAACACAGCTAGATTGAATCAGTCTGAGATATCAATACCGCTCATCGTGAAACTGGTCACTGGAATAGGCTCCATCATTAATGCATCAAGTGGGTTACTTGACTGTAGTGTGACTGACGGTATGTTAGCTATCAACGTCAGACAAGATTGTTCAGCTGTGTTTCTAAATGGTTCTGAAACGATGGGCGCAGATAAAGCCAGTGTGCTCATCACTCACGATCAAGGGGTTGATAGAACAGTACACTTTAAAATATGGTATCCTGAAACACCAGTCACACTGAAAATAAATAACACAGTATTGAAGAGGGTGAGAGGTGCTGTACAACCTGATAACTGCAGCATGCCTTACTACCAATCAACACAAATCACAGCAACTACGTCCATCACAACAGATACCAGTACTATATATAACGTTGACGTGTCTGATACGATACTCAATCAGATTACTATCAAACCATCCGATGCACTCGAGTTGAATATCATGGATAGAGAGATCAGGGGACTAGCACCCAGTACTGATATTATTATAGATTCGGATGTGACTGGACTAGTAGAGAATACTACAGTAACTGTGTCTGATACAGAGTTCCTTAGTGTTGAATATCTTTATTCAGTGGTAGTGACTAGACTCGATATTACATTGACAGCTGCTACTCAGGATTCCTACCAGTTCAGTATTACTGTGGATAACACCCTCGACTACCATAATGAAACAGGTACTGTCATCACAATGGCCGAACTAAGCGATGGCTCTTTCATAAGAGTATCAGATCTGACCACATTGACCCCATTAAGTGATGCAGTGTCTATTGAAGGGAACTCTATTACTGCTAATACCAATACCAGCAACCCTGAATTATTCACAGCTACATGGAATAACCCAGCTGACAGCAACACGTGCCCAGATTTGGAGACTAGTTGTGTGAAAACGAATAGTTTAGAGTCCTCCATTAGCTTAGCTGAACCCAGAATGGTTATAGTACGGTTCCCAGATACTACTGAGATTGCTAATGATGAATTAATATCAACCTTATCTGGTGTTCCACTGTCTGTCAATATATCGGTCATTTTAGAATATTCGAATAACCAGCGTGTGGACATCACTGATAGAGCAACAAATAACTTGAGCCTCCCACTTGAAGAAGACAGCAATATGATAGTAATTGATTCAACCAGTCTTGGTAACACAAATACCATAACATTCACCTATCAGCGTAGCTCTATTAGTGTATCTAGCAGTGTAGTGTTCACCATTGTCAACATTGATAGCAGCTCTAGCTATAGTACACTGGTATTCATATCTTATCCAGTTACAGACTCATACACAGGAATAACTATTTTGAACAGAATCCAAGACTCGTCAGTGTATGAACAAGCAACAATCACTGGAAACATTACTCTATCGAATGGTGTGATCGTTCCATTATCAACACTGACCCCTGAGCAGTATAGCCTCACTGCCGACAACCCTCAGATTATTACACTCGAATCAACAAGAGTAATACCACAGAGCACTGGAACAACCAATGTACAGCTAAGGCTATCCAATAATTATAACATGTCTTCAGAACTCACTGTCAATAGTATGTCCATTGATGTAATATCAGTTACAATGATTCAACCTGATTTGACTGGTACACTAGACAGCCGTATTGATCTTGATGTATCCATAACACTACCAGATAACCGAAACATCACATCACTGAGAAACTTCTCACCTGACAATTTCATCTCACTAGTTGAATTCATAAGTAGCAATGAGGAAATAGTAAGAATTGAAAATGGCCATGCAGTACTGCTACAGAACTCTCCTTGTAACGATGGTATCACTATTACTGCTACTATAATGAATGATCCCTCAATGAAGGACAATGTGACTGCTCATGTCAATATACTCCCCAGTCATGGAGGGTTGGATTTAGAGCAGAATAGTATGGGAGACTCCATATATAGTGTATCTGTGTATCTTAACACTGGTGGAGAAACTATCAATGGGATAGAAGGTGTACTGGTGTATGATTCTACACTATTGAAGGTACTAAATGTGTCTGTGATTGATACCCAATGGAGTGGGGGCCCATTCCTGTACTCAGAGACTGAATCGGGTAGATTGAAGTTTGGAGGTGTTTCGTTGAATAGAGGTTTGTCTGGAAGCAGAGAACATATTGCAGATGTGTTGTTTAGGAATGTAAGTGAAGTGGGTGTGGCTGAGCTGTATGCCTATGCCACTAATTTATTGGAACAGACTCCTAATGGAGACTGGAACCAATCCAGTACTGCTGATAACATCAATGCTAGTCGAATATTTGTCAGTGTTCCTGAAGACTCATGTGAATCATTCACCCCGCCCAGTTTCAGCCCCGACTTCCAGAGCAATACCGATTGTAACCCCTTTATAATAGGGTCTAACTCTGCCTATTCCTGTCCAATAAATCTGACACTAACAGGCTCGCTAATTAACGATATATTATCACAGGGTTCCCCCACTCGTGATCCAAATAGAGATAGCCAGTACAACACACTGGATCCACTATATGCTACACAGGTTGCTATTGATGTGTTATCGGTACTCAAATACTCTCCAACACTCAGTAACACTATCAGAGATGATGAATCCAATGCCTGTAATGTGTCCGTATCTGTTAATTTGAGTATTGCTAATGGTAATGAAGCAAACGATAACTTTATAGACGTCAGCTTTTTGTTCAATGTCAACAATGGCTCCTCATTCTTTAATTATTTCAACACCACCACTACAGTCACTCAATACAACAGCACTGATGGGGGCACTGTAGTAATGAGAGCTGAGTACGATACAATCAGTAGTCAATACACTACAGTACTACAGACATCATTAGAGTTTATACAATCAGGCATACTCTCTGTATCTGTGATTCAGTTTAGTAATGGTGTCATGGCTGGTTCACCTGCCGGCGTGTTCCCAATGGTAATAAAGAACGGACCTCAATTCTTGTCAAGTCTATCAAATACAATCCTGCTAGATAATGACTACACAATCTCCATTGATAGCTATACACCGCTCCATACGTTTAGTCAAGCTATATCGTGTCCTCTCCTGCCCATAGAGATACAACCAGGGACTATTGAATCATCAAATCGCTCCATCTCATTTATACTGACCGTACGTATACAGAGAAATGATTTCAACCTACTCCTCTATAGCTGTGATAGATTAAACGATAGTTGTGTTTTCCCTGAGCCACTCAACGATTACACTACTCATTCTGATTGGACTATAAGTTACGATCATGTAGTGAACATCACCGATCTCCGACCGTATTTCAATTACAGTTTCTTTTTAAGGTCTGTTGCGGATCCTGAAAGAAAGAGTGATATATTCTATGCTGTAACCACCGCATCCTTACCCGAGGGATTCAACAACAGCAATGTGAATATTATTGAAGGTAACACTAGTCTACTGGTACAGTGGACTCATCCCACCTATAGAAATGGAGAGTTTGATCGCGTAGAAGCCATTTATAAAGCTAATTCTAATTCCCTCAAACGAGCAGTGAATTCAGGCATAAGAAATACTACTGATGAATCAGACAATGATATTGATATCACCGGATTATACATAGCCACAGAATACACTGTCGATGTCTTCTATTATAACACGTTAGTACAGCTATACTTGTTAGTAGTTATTAACTATTATTACAACTCTAATTCTTTCCTTATTGTAGTATTGGACGAGTAGGGCCAGCTACTAATACTGTTAACACTTGTAAGTTTTAGACATGTAATATGATTATAGTTTACAGTGTATTTTTTTACCATTCTTATAGTGTTCCCTAGACCTGATTTGGAGGTAATGAATTCAACTGAACCTGGAT
Organism: Chalinula nematifera; assembly: GCA_036873525.1. NCBI lineage: Eukaryota > Metazoa > Porifera > Demospongiae > Haplosclerida > Chalinidae > Chalinula > Chalinula nematifera. The sequence continues at coordinate 2,114 of JAYJLX010055616.1, read as the reverse complement.
GCATCGATGTGTTCGTAACCCAGCGATACGATGCCCCACCCATAGAGTACACCATTGATCTCATGTGTATGGGAAACCGGGTAAATGTCCGCCAAGGAGATGTAGAACCAAGAATAGAAAAGAATGATACCATATGTTATGATGATACAATGGAGGACAGTAATAATAGCTTACGTTACTGCTCTGGTGAAAGTTACATTGTACAAGTTAACTTGACAAGGTACATTACATATATAATGCTGTGTTCAGTGTTGTGACTTAATAATTTTATTCTGTAGAAATGATTTTGTGGTGACTGTATCCAGTAGTGTTGATGATATGCCCATTGTGGTTCCTACACCTTCAACATCTGCTACCAGCAGCTCAACCACTACTTTAACCTCACCAGTAATGTCCATTACCATGACGACAACAATAGCTACTACCATCACAACAAGTAATATAGAAACAACTACCAGTAGTATTACCAATAATATACTTAGTACCAGTACCAGTACCAGTACCAGTAGTATCATGGGAAATACCAGTAGCAGTACCAGCACCAGTACCAGTAATATTGTCAGCAATACCAGTACCAGTAGTTTCATCAGTAGTACCAGTACCAGTGTGATGAATATTGTCAGTAGTACCAGCAGCAGTACCAGTGTCAGCATCACGTCTACTGTTAGTACCACAACACTGCCATTATCTACAGCAACCACATTGTCACTTGGTCGTAATAGTGTTTCCAGTAGTATCAGTAACAGTGTCATACCTATAGCCATGTCCACCACACTATCAGGTGGTACCAGCATCAGTACAATGGTATCTTCCAAACCATTGGATATTAGCAGTAGCAGCTTATCAACTGGTTCACCAACTACATCAGTAACAACCAGTTTCACTCCAAGTATGTTAAATACAATAGCTTGTTGATGATTTATAATTGTGATTATTTCCTACCTATTACTGTTACTGTGTATAGCTGTAAAAGACCCACCACCACCAAGTAGTGGTAGTAGTATTGGAGGAGTGGTTGGCGCAGTTGTAGGAGTGGTGATTATGATACTCCTGGCCATCTTGATTGTAATGATTGTATTTGCTGTGATCAGACGAGGAAGGAAGACTGGATCAATGGACATCGTTGGCCGACCCATCTCACAATCATCCAAGGACATATTCTTCCACATGGAAGAGACAGTGGTACGTAAGACAAAAACAATAGATCATACAATATATGCATTCATTACAATTATATTCATTACTAGACCTTCATAGTTAATAGCACATTAATAAACTAGTAACTTTAATTATTAGGAACTATACTTTTTGATATTCCTCCATATTCCATATATGGAAGAGGTGCATGTCTCTAATAAATGGGTACCTAATGCATAACAGGGGTAATCAATATTTGCCCTATGTAACTGGCTCCTTCATCATTATTTACTGTATACAGGAGATGAGCCCCATTGATATAGTACCCGTTGGTCATCATCACTATGATGAACACTTCATGGATGAGACAGTGCTGGGATCAATGGAAGTCATTGCAAACAAGAATGCCTACCATACTGGGGATTCCGAGATACCAACTAAAGATGGCAGTATGAGACATCTCAAAGTCCCACAACCACGAGGGGGACACAGAGTGGTGAGTCAGCACTTATTGTTTATTGTTTGTTTAGATATGTACGTAATTAATTGATCATTACAATTATAGCCATTAATTGTCAGAATTGAATAATTAATTTTTTTAATTAGACGTTTAATGAGGAGAAGCACCATCCTCATTATGGCCATCACCAAGCACCATCAGATAACGACGGCTACTATGACGACGATGAAGACGAACTAATAGATCTCAAGTTCCAAGAAGACATGGTCTCCCAACCCTATCTATCCCTCGGACTCACCCCCATATCACAATTATCACCAGATCCGTTAATGTCCTCCAGCACAGGAACATCAGAACTAGGATTCTTCCCTTCCATGTTACCCCCTATCTCTCCCATCAGTTCAATGATGAATGCGGGTGGAGGGGGCGGGGCTATGGGTGTCGACGATGACATGGGTGATGGACCCCCTCCATTAGATAACCTTGTAATGCCCGACGGACTGGTTAATTATAGTCT
>JAYJLX010055605.1:0-10524 GCA_036873525.1 Chalinula nematifera | reverse complement strand
CCCCCCCCCCCCCCCCCCCCCCCCCCCCCCCCCCCCCCAAAAAAAATAACAAAAAAGTAACTCTAACAAATATATTACAGGCCATTGATTAATATGGGGGATACCCCTTTGTATTAATTAATTAATACAATATGTAATTTACAATGAATATGTTTATAAGTATAAACCCACAATACATACTTCGACTTGTGGCCTATAAACCAGCAGAACATTCTTGTAATTGTCCAGAGGAGTACAGTAGGGTTCACTCTCAAACATAAATTTTTGAATGGCTATACTCACATTGTGAGGAAAGCCTGACTTGTCATTATACATCAAATTTGAATTCTTTGAAGTGTTGTACTAAAGTATTTCTAGAAGCATATGTATCAGGAGATCTTCCCACAATGAATATTCATGAACTCTTAATGAGCATAGGCATCAGAAAATGTGTCATGCAATCATAGATAATAGAGTAATAGTAGGGATTGGTTGTGTGGGCAGTATGATAAATTAAGTTGTTACCCCCAAGGAGGTACATAAGCAAGGTGGCTATGGAGAAGAAAACGTCACCGTACTTGGAAAAGAGGAGCAGTAGAGCTTTGAGATATAGCCATTCAGTTGTGGTATTAACCTCTTTTTAATTGGGCAAGGCAAAGAAACCAGCGTAACTTCTGTAGTTTTTGGGTTAGAGGTACAAAACATTAAAAACTTGGCAACGGAAATGTGTGTGTGATGCACATTGTTGCACTAAACTCAGCATCTTCATTGCATAGCAAATCTAGCTTTGTACCAGTCGATAGCTAAGGCTTCACTCTTCTGTTTCAACTTCATGACAAAACTGTTCAATCCTGTGCAGACTAAAATCTACTGGTGTGTAAGAAACTGTGTGATGTCAAATCACATTTGTTTCGGATTTGTATTTGTATTTGGATCAGTTTCGTATGCACATGCAGGACCGCGATGGTCAGCACTTTAGTGCTTTCATTTATAATGGTAAACTGATCCAGTTCTTTGATAATTGATCTAATTAATTAATAATTTTATTATAACTAATTAATAACTTTAATTACTGTTATATACGTTAGTAATGCGCATGTGTAAAGTAATCACTTTAGGCTTTTTTGGTACTGTACTGCCCCTCATAATAGATTAGTTGTTGATACTGTAAAGTATCGATAAAATATCGATTATTTCGATACTTTTCGATAGTATTGCCCATCACTAATTTCATTTTCACAGCAATTTTTGCACTGAAGGCTACCAATTGGTTGCATGCAATCACAAAACTTAATCTTTACTGAGGAGATTAATGTAGTGTAATGGAATTTAATTGTTATGTATGTGAGTGGGAATGTCCCTGCCACCCATGCCGCCACTGTCATTATTGATTCCTGGTTCCATTCATTATAGAGTATGAGACAGCTTTACAGTGTATACTCTCGACTACCTCGTTCCCGGGGGTGGACCATTCCAATGGAATCTGTCAACATGGTGAGCTACAGTGTTTACTTACTAGTCTCGTAGCTGATACTCATTTTGTTCTAAAGTCCGTTCATGTTGGTAATTAGATATTCATCCAAAATTCATTAATTATATGGCTATACACCACCCATGCACTTCCATACTTAATGCTTTATGAATGATAATTATTGCGCAATAATTGCCAATGAATACTAATGAGCAAATCCTTAACTCAACGTTAACAGACTTTAGTACTCAGTTATGCTAAGATATTCTTCAAGAAAAAACCCTAACCATAGCATTGTAAATTACGTAATTAATGTAATTATGTTTTAGCTTGTGGTGCCTAGAGGGAACTCCAATTTAGCAATCAGCCCAAATGCAATAGAAAATTGAATGGTGAAAAAATGGAGGAAGGGAGGGAGGGAGAGAGAAATGAGAAGGTACTTTAGTGAATATATTATTGGCAATGATTAATTTGGGGGAATGCCCCTTTTGTATTATTATAATTAATACAGGATTTAGTTTACAATGAATATGTGTATAAGTATAAACCCACAATACATATTGTCACTTGTGGCATATATAAACCAGCAGAACGGCTAGTAAGTGAAGGATTGGAGAATGTGCAAGTTTCTGTTAAATTTTTCAATGGCTATACTCACAGTGTGAGGAAGCTGATGTATTACTTGTAGTGATGGGCGGTACTGCAAATTCTGTTTGCGGTTTGGTTCCAAGTATTTCTTTTATTGGTATTGATGGTATCGAATACAATAACGAGTACTATTCCATGATCATGCATACATTGAATAATAGATATAATAACCCACTTTAATGACCATACTTTTAAGGAATAAAGCTGAACAGCAAGTTGCAAGGTTTTTTTTTATGCATTATCTAAGTGTTCTTTCGAATTTTTTTTATTAATAACTTAAGTTATATGATCATTATTAATGTTAATTGGGTGTGGCTTTAGGTACCAAAACGTCGGTCAGTCTTTGAAACGGATTCGATACCACTCAGTCAGGTGCCAGAACCGTGATACCGAGTACTTTGGAGCCGATACCGCCCATCCCTAATTACTTGTAGTGATGGTGATAGTGGCGGAATACATGTATTTAGTTTTTAAAAGAATATTAGGTAATTATCGGTGGTATTGATACCATATCAATATTTACTATAGCCACACCCATTTCTGAAAGAAAGCAGTCAAAGGGTGTGCATACAACCATTGTTAATAACCACATTAACTATAATAACTATTAATATATCAGTGGGTGTGATCTTAATATTGAATCATTTGATATTGAACTCTCAATACAATACCGTTATTGATATCACAAATATTGTTAGTATCGATAAATATCAATATAATTATGTACGTGTATCACCCATCCCTAATTACTTATCAAACATAATTGGGGCGAGCCTGAGCGAGCCCCACACTAATTGAAAGCATACGTGTGGAGATCGACCAAATTAGGGAGGAAACATTCTCATTATGCTTCTGTAAATTCACAAAACACAATAACAATGGCTGTAACTCAGCTACCTAAACGACTGTTAGTTAGGCAATTCTCAAGAAATTTGTTAAAACTACGCAGCTGTCTTGTAAGCCAAACAAACCAAGAGCTTTGATAAGATCGAATTAGAGATTGTAGTGGATTCAAAGTCAGATTCCAGCCAGTCATGACTCAGAAATTGCCTCCGCGGAAATTGCTATCAGTCTCAGTATTGGTGTATGATACCCAGCCTGGCCATTAATGCCAACACGAATTTATGGAGTAATGTGTATCCACTTAGACAACATACAACATTACTGCTTTCTTTAAAATTATCGAGCTGTAAGGAAATAAACTTATGTATAGCATGCTCAGGACACTATTCAGTGATGTTTGAATTTTCAGTTAGCTATCCATTGCTTTGCTTGAGCTTGATCTGTTAATTATTTAACTGAACTGTCCCGCCAGACCCTCCCACTCTGTCCCCCTATTAACACAATAGCAGTGGGTGTGGTGTATAGTGTAGTTTAAGCAAACCCACTATAGATCTCTCACTTAGTGGCGTATTTAAGCCGAGAGCCTAATTGCTTACAACTTCAAGACTCGATAAATCATATAATGAATGTTTAGAAGGTTATCATTATAGGTGGGCCTGTGTTATATACATAGGTTAGGTACTCTTACGAGGTTTCTATGTGCCTATAGAATCCTAAAGGAACAGTATAGTAACCAAGCGCGAAGCGTGAGGTTTCTATGGTTCCCAAGTGGATTCTATAGGCCATAGAAACCGAAGTAAACAGTATCTAAGTGCTTTAGAATATAATAATTCCCGGGGAGTTTCCTAAGTAGAATAATGAAGTTAATGAACCTCAAATTATGCAATTTGATTAGTCTGTTACAATAGTGTATATATTCTAAATGTATATTTGTTCATCAGTAGTGTATGTAATGGAGTGCATTGTACATATGTGCGGGTGGGGAAAGTCCCTCCACTCATACATTAACTACTGGCATTCATTCATTCATTGTAGAGTATGGGTGGACCCTAGTACATTGTATTACTAGTGATAATGAACATGCTGTCAGGATGGACTCCATTATTCCAATGGAATCTGTCAATATGATGAGCTATGTACAATGTCTACTTACTAGTCTCGCAGCTGATACTCATTTCAACCTACATAGTACACTGTGATAAAGTGTTATGCTAGAGATATTCTTCAAGCATAATGGAGAAGAAACCCTATAACCATAGCATTGTGAAAGTTTTAGTTTGCGTTGCAATAGAAAATTGAAAAAAATGGAGGGGTGGGAAAAGTGAGAAAGTACTTTAATGAATATATTACAGGCCATTGATTAATTTTGGGGATGCCCCTTTGTATTAATTAATTAATATAGGATGTAGTTTACAATGAATATGTTTATAAGTGTAAACCCACAATACAAAGTTGGATAATGGCCTATATAAACCAGGAGAATCATTGATTGTTTATTATCATTCGACGTCCGCTATCGTTCGATGTTCGATATTCTTCGGCATTTGGTCCCTGCTAAGCCGTAGTTCAAATTTTTGAATGGCGATACTCACTGAGTGAGGAAGCCGGACCTGTAATGTTAGTAAATATGTTCTTGATCACTTTAACATGTAATCAGATTTGTACTAATTCTATAAAGGTGGTTTTGAAACTTTCTCTGTAGTAATGCCTTCTTTCACTGTAATATATTAAATCCTCGGTATTCACAGCATAGGGAATGGTATATGTTTTTGTTTATCTGTAGGTTTGTAGTTTAGGTGCACTATAAAAGTACCTGGACAAAAACAAAGTTGGGATAGAAAGATTATTATAATTTCATTTATCATCAAGGTCCTTGATAATATTCTATCGTGAGTCATACCCCTCCGTTTACAGGGCTTGACGAGTTCCAAGGAAGGTCTATTCATGTTTGGTGAGATAAAGAGAGGGAGAGGGTGTGGCGAATATAATAAAGTTGGTGTGGCTATATTATTATGTTACAAATACATGTAGGTATTGCTAATCAAACCATATGAAAGCTAGGATATGGCCTATTGAGGTGTTTATTTATCTACTATCGTAAAACTGGAAATTTTCAGAGCATAAATATATTTTCGTAACGCTCAAGAACTATGAAATTATTTTGACTCGAATTATTTTTAGTTAAAGGACCAACTGTTTTATTTCTGTCTTCATTACTACAACAAGCGATCAAGATTTTTCTCTTTTACTCTCTCACTGTCAAGTTTTGTACATCTTATGCCTTGCAGAGAGTAAAAAGCGGGCCTCCCTGCTGCTCGAAGTGCCTTCCATGTTGCTATTATACAGTCGAGTAAGCATTGGGTTAAAAATTTCATGTTAAAACAATTTTGTAGGTGTGGTTGACTACGAAAATATTTTTATATGATTCGAAAGTTCCTGATTCGAATATTTCCAGTTTTACAGTAATTCCAACTTGCACCTGATTCACAGTATTACATTAGTGGAGTGTTTATGTACATGTAAGTTGTGTGGGCGATTTGACTGTTTATTACAATAGACTAGGATTCTATTCCAGCATCAACATTATGTCCCACTAGTGTCATATTGTGAACTAGGCTTTACTCCTCTCTGACCGTCCCTTAGGCTATGGTTTCTCTGCCCATTATGTAATCTGGGTACTCTAACCCTATTTTATTAAAGCTAGTGCAGTAGATATTCGATGGTATACGACAGGAAAAAGAACAGCCAAAACAGAAGGCACTCCAGGGGAGGAAGGACAAGCAAATACTATAAGGCAGTTAAAGATTTCCAAGAGGTTATAGTGGTTTTGAGTATAATATTATAATAGTTTGTAACTAGTTTCAATTGTATAACAGGAGTGCAAGAAGAAGGAAATATTGACAAGGCACCTTATTGACTCCAGGTTCCATTTATTATAGAATATGAGATAGCTGTACAGTGTATACTCTCGACTACCTTATTCCCGGGGGTGGACCCTAGTATTACTAGTGATGACAAACATGCCGTCAGGATGGACTCCATCATTCCAATGGAATCTGTCATTATGATGAGCTATGTACAGTGTCTACTTACTAGTCTCGTAGCTGGTATTCATTTCAGCCTACGTACAGTGTAGTACTCTGTGATATACATGTAGTGTTATGCTAGAGAAGCTAGGAGAAGAAGCCCTAACCATAGCATTATTAATGTTTTAGTATGTGTTGTAGGCCGTTGATTAATTTGGGGGGGATGCCCCTTTGTATTAATTAATTAATACAGGATGTAGTTTACAATGAATATGTTTATAAGTATAAACCCACAATACGTAGTGGCTAATGGCCTATATAAACCAGCAGAGCAGTAATGAAGTGTTGTTGTTGAAAAAGCTTATGGAGTTCCAAATTTTTGAATGGTTTTACTCACAGTGTGAGGAAGCCTGACCTTATCAGAATAATCTTAAATCTTACTTAACTTAGTGAAGTATGTATCAATTTGTTAGTGATGGGCGATACCAGTTGAATCTGATTCGGTTCGATTCCAAGTACTTCCTTTGCAAGTATTGATGGTATCGAGTACGATTCCGAGTACTCCCCCAGGACCACACCCTTCATTACATTTTTTTAAATTATTAGTTAATTAACATGAAAATGATTTTTTTTTTCATGTTATAAATATTTTTTTAAAACATTATCTAATAACTGTGGTTAATTCACTATTATTAAAGTTATGTGGGTGTGGCTGTACTCGGAATCGAAATATTCGATACTGAATCTTTTCTCGATACCAGTTCGATACAACATTGGAATCGAAGAATCGAGTATTTAGGAACCGGAATCGCCCATCACTACAATTTGTATTCTTCATCTTTATTGTTTACACTTAAAGTCTTGAACATTTTTGAAGTGTACTAACACCAGATAGTGGACAATCTTCGTGGCTCGAAGTTTTTTTGTGGAGTATGTGCAGTATCATGGGTCACACCCACTAATAAACGATTTTTAAGCATGTTCTGGTTATTGGTCACACCCACTAACTGTATTATTAAAGTATTGTGTAGTTTACCTGAGCGTGGATAGAGGGTTATAGAAGTCAGTTTGTGTGTGTGTGTCCATGTATGTGTTACCACATAATCTCTGAATACTTGATGGTAGAACTTCACTGACACTCCATTAATGGTGCTTGATGTCCATAATTTCACAATTTAAAGGCTTTTTGAAAAACATCCAAGATCTTTGAATACGTTGATCGATAGTTTTGCTGGTTGCCAACTTTTTCAGACTGCCCCCTTGAGCACATGTTATAATAACTACACTTGAAGTGCAGATCCCTCGCCATTTTGAAATAAATAAATGGAAGAGTACTGAAAGAAAAAAAAGAAAAGAAAAACACTTCAAAACAGCATTCTCCAAAACAGAACTTGAACTCACTCTGAAAAAAAAAAAAAGTGACCGGCTGGGTCTTGAGCCAGGTACCCTAGCTACAGTGCATTATAATATTTATAACTTTAATTTGTGAACTAACACACTAACTAACATGCCGACTACCGTATCCCTCCCTACTACACATGCCTTGGGATAAAAATTGTCAGTCAATCAGTTGAGTTTATAGTTATTTAAGGCCTTTTCACTCTAGCACTTGCAAAGCACTTTGATGCGTATTTATTGCGTTCACACTAGAGCACGTGAGACATGAAGTGTTTCGATGCACATTGCACAATAAAAACCGATCCACCTCTCTGGAGGTGAATTGATACGTTTTGAAGCATCATGTAAGCCAAAATGTTCCATTTTTGCTGTTGCTACGATGGGCGAAGGACTACTAAATGTCTGGAAGCGAAGAAAAGCCCCATATTCACCATTCTGAATGCTTTTTGCCCATTAAAAGCATATACTCGAACGAGGTAAGCCATTTTCTTCAAGCTCGAGCACATACACTGTTCCGTTTGACCCACAAGCCTTCCTAAAACTTACAAAATAGCTGTAACAACCATCTGAGAACATATTCTGGAAGTTTCAGGTCACAGTTCTTCGTAACAAGCGATTATGAAGATACTAAAAACGGCATGGTACTCGAAATCATTTTCTTGGCCCCACCCTTCCAATGTTTAATGAATTTCATTAGTGTGAACGCAATCAATGCGCGTCATCACATTTGTGTACTCAAAGTGCTGTAGTGTGAAAAGGCCTTTAGTTGTTTAGTGACAAGATTACTTATGTACTATAATCGTAACAGGGACTGTCCCCCTATTAACACAATAGCAGTAGGAGTGGTGTATAGTATATGTAGTTTAAGCAAACCCATAATATATCTTTTACTTAGTGGCCTATTTAAGCCAGAGCCTTGCTTGAAATTCCAAGATTCAATATATCATACAATGAATTTTTGGTAGGTTACCATTATAGGTGGCCCTGTGATATACATGTTCATGTTGTATTTGTTAAGCCTGGTTTACAATATGACGCTAGCAGGACGTTACGTTGACGCTGGAATAGAATCCTAGTCTATTCCAATGTAAACGTTGCGTCAAAAAGGTCAAATCGCCCACGCAACGTCGCGCTAGCGTCATATTGTAAACCAGGCTTTAAACAGCAGTGTAGTATACTGTATGTAATGGAGTTTATTATATGTGTGGGTGGGGAAAGTCCCTCCCTCCACCCATAACCCCACATTATTAACTCCTGGTTCCATTCATTACAGAGTATGAGACAGCTGTACAGTGTATACTCTCAATTACCTCTTTTCTGGGGTAGACCCTAGTATTACTAGTGATAACGAACGTGCTGTCAAGGTTGGCTCCATCATTCCAATGGAATCTGTCAACATGGTGAGCTATGTACAGTGTCTACTTACTAGTCTCATAACCAGTACTCATTTCAACCTACGTACACGTAGTACTCTGTGATAGTGTTATGCTAAGATATTCTTCAAGCATAATGGAGAAGAAACCCTAACCATAGCATATTAAATTTTTTAGTTTGTATTGCAATAGAAAAATTGAATGTAAAAAAAGGAGGGGAAGGGAGGGAGAAGTGAGAAAGTACTTTAATACATGTAAATATATTATAGGCTATTGATTAATTTGGGGGGATCCCCCTTAGTATTAATTAATTAATGTAGGATGTACATGTAGTTTACAGTGAATATGTTTATAAGTGTAAACCCACAATACATACATATAGTTGTATAATGGCCTATTTAAACCAGCAGAACCATTGATAATTTGTTATTGGTCGACGTCTGTTGTTCAATGTTTGTTATTGTTCGATGTTCGTTATTGTTCAACATGCACTGCCTAGTAAGTTCTAGTTCAAATTTTTGAATGGCTATACTCACTGGTTCAATTCATTGTAGAGTATGGGTGGGCCCCTATAGTATTACTAGTGATAACGAACTTGCTATTAAGATTGGTTCCATCATTCCAATGGAATCTGTCAACATGGTGAGCTATGTACAGTGTCTACTTACTAGTCTCGTAGCAGATACTCATTTCAACTTATGTGGTACTTTATGATAAAGTGTTATGCTAAGATATTCTTAAGCATAATGGAGAAGAAACCCTAACCATAGCATTGTGAATGTTTTAGTTTGTGTTGCAATAGAAAATTGAATGTAAAAAAAAATGGAGGGGTGGGAAAAGGGAGAAAGTACTTTAATGAATACGTGTATATTACAGCCAATGATTAATTTGGGGGATGCCCCTTTGTATTAATTAATTAATACAGGATGTAAATTACAATGAATATGTTTATAAATGTAAACATACAATACAAAGTTGGATAATGGCCTATATAAACCAGGAGAACCATTGGTGGTTTGTTATCATTCGACGTCCGCTATCGTTCGACGTTCGATATTCTTCAGGATTTGGTGCCTGATAAGCCGTGGTTCAAATTTTTGAATGGCGATACTCACTGAGTGAGGAAGCCGGACCTGTATAGTGTTTGTGAATATGTTCTTGATCACTTTAATATGTAGTAATTAGATTTATACTAATTCCATAAAGGTGCTTTTGAAATTTTCTCTGTAGTAATGCCTTCTTTCACTGTAATATATTAAATCCTCGGTATTCACAACATAGTCAATGGTATATGTTTTTGTTTATCTGTAGGTTCATAGTTTTGGTGCAAACCTCGAAACCCACAAAATTTTTGAGTCATGAAAATTTTCCACTATATGGTAATGGGGTAGCAACTGTAGTCATAGCGTTGTGGACCCTGTGCAATAGGCGTGGTAGTACGTGGGCGGAACTACGGGTCCGCCATCTTGGTGTACATGCTGCTATAAAAATTTATTGAGGGCAGGTATGAGGCAGCTTTTTACACATGATTTCTGAAAAAATGCAACAAAATTTTGTAAGTGAAGCACATTTTGCACTTATACATTGGAATACCTTTCGAATCATAGCTAAGTCATCTCTGTTAAGTAGGAATTTGCGGAACTGCCTGTTCTGCTCCATACAAAACAATACGGGAAATAATGAATAATGTAATTTCACCCACGCATCTGCCCTGCCTATTGCACAGGGTCTATATGAGGAACATAATCATGTTTTAAAGTGCGTTCACGTTGAGTTGAGGATTTGC
>JAYJLX010055594.1:0-10525 GCA_036873525.1 Chalinula nematifera | reverse complement strand
ATATATTGTTAATTTGTTATGCTTCTTTTACTTTTAGGATGTGAGATAACTTAAAGTCTGTTCAAAATCGAAATGACCCACAACGCTAACGGTTAGTAATATTCACTTGATGCACGTCCTCTCAACAATATTTTATGCTCTCCCATGATGCTTTTAGGGGAAGAAGACATAAAGCAAATAAGTCAGAAGAGGACAATGATCATGAATCTGAGCATGACGGGTGCAGTGAACAGCCGATCAGCACAAGCCTATAGCAAGTCATCAGCAAAAAGACCCCCATGTTGATCAAGCAGGGAAGTTCAAGGACATACGTACTGTCCAACAACAAATTAGGCAATTTAGTGAGTTTATACAATGTAGCTGCAAGTGTAGAGCCTAGATCTCAGTCATTGTTTAGTGGATTTTTATATTTTTTATTAGCACCGCCACCATAACTATAAGTAACTGAACTGCATGGTTTAAGTTGAACTCTGCATGGAAGAAGCGGTTTATATTATCTTTGCATTGGATGCCAACTATTGTTATTAATACAGCATTACAGTAAAAAAAAAATGACCTCTGAAATTAGAGATTATCAATTACATGACCAGCACTGCAGTACTAAATCTAAACAACCAATTAGTATGAGCTCAAGCGTGAGTCATCAGCAAAAAGATTCACAAACTGATCAAGCAGTCAAGTTTAAGGACCCTGAGTTACGTACTATCTACCAACAAATTAGCCAATTGAGTATAGCTGCTACTGAGGCCTATAGAGCTCAGTCATGTGATTTTTATATTTTTTTTAATATTACGTGCCGCCACCGTGACTATACCATAAACTGTATGGCAATTTATAAAACTCTCGGAACTGAAAAGTTCCACATATTGCATTGGATGCCATTTTTTTTTATTAATATAATTTTGTAGTAAAAAATGACCTCTGAAACTAAAGATCTATACTCAAGAGGTCTGCTTAGCCAGGATAGAAAGTTGTCAGTCAAGGATAGAGACCCGGTTGTTGGCTGCAGATATTAGAGGACCCTCAGGAAGAAACTGGGGAAACTGATATGGCCCACAGACTGCAAGGCGGTCACCATCAGATACTATTGAGGACTGACTTGCTTATTTATGAACCTATGATTAATCACATTAACATAATGTTGGGCCGTCACTCTGGCGCCTCAGAGCTGCTCTTGCTGGCCATTTTTGTCGACAAGTGCTCTGCCTCCGACTCCATGTCCATGGAGTGCTCTGACTCTCTCCCATCTGTCTAGGCCATTGATTACAGAGGGATATGGAATCTCTTTGGCCAGCGTTCACCAAATCGATGGACTCGAGGAATGTCTGCTTTAGGCTAGCAATCGAGTGTACAATATCCGAAATAGAAAGCTTGTTGTGATCTCGATCGTCTCCTGAAGCCATGGTCTGATTGGTCTCAATAAATTCAATTCAAACTGCTGGTCTAATAATTTAACAAACACCTGCTTATTTTGAGTAGCTAGAAAAAAGGCTGATGAGCACATGGTGTATTGGGATTATATGGGAGGCAGGACACGTGATTATTTGCAGTTAAGAAAGGTGGAGCCACATTAATTTTAATTTTTATTTATTTACCAGTAAGTACATACTATAGCAATATTAAAACGTCATATTCTTCAGTCTGGCACACATAAAAAACCAGGCACTTATTTGAGCGAGCTTGAGCAAGCCCCACACTAGTCAGTGTTGTCAAAGTTTGTTTGGTACATGTACGTGATTACGTATTATATCGAATTCTTTTATAACGTAACAAAATATAAAACAGAACATCGAATAGGAGCAAGATCGCGAAAGATTGCTTATTATTTTGGTTTATCTTTGTTACGTATATTATACGTTATTCAATAATATTATGTCGACTGAAGAAAAACGACGACAATATGAAAGACGCCGTCGAGCAAATGAAACAGCCAGACAGCATCAAGTTAGACTTCAAAAAAGAAAAGCTGCTTACAACAAGCAAAAATGCAGCGATCAAGGAAGAGAAAGGCTTGAAGGTCAAAAAATTCGTAACCAGCGAAGAAGAGCAGAAGAAACTCCTGAGCAAAAGCAACGAAGGCTTGAAGCTTAGAGAATGCATAATCATAGGAGAAGACAGTTTTTTCCCCTCAATTTATAATAATAAAACGAAAGACTAGACTATCATAAAAAAATGTAAAAATTATGTATAACAAATTCCACATTATACACTACATAAAAATTATTCAATTAATCTTCATGAAAGCTTGCCCCAAAAATGTTTACATTCATCTAGTATAGAATATCATAAATTCTCTAAAAATTTGGCATGAAAGGGTAAGGCTATATTAATTTTTAAACGAATTTTTGCAAGTAAAATTGTAACGTTTTCATTCCGTGCGATTATTTTGATGAACATACAGGCTTCTAAGCAAGTAGCAACGGAATGAAAAAAGATTACTGCAGTGGTCTTTCTCTTTAATCAAATGAAATCAGAACGAAAGGCAACAGTAACTTAATAAAACAAATATTAGAGGATTTTTTTTCAATGTATCTACATGTATAGAGCAGGTAATTCTCCCCTCCCTAAAGTAGTCTATATTTAGGAAACTTCAAAATTTCCATTGTTGAGAGGTTGTACATATATATACATGTACATGTACACTATTGTAAAAGAATACTATCAGAGGTTGTACATACATATATATTCCACTGTAATCGACTGTATTTCATTGACAAAAATTGATTGTGTACTGTACCACAGCATTGTTGGCTACAAAGTATCATACAGTAGTGACGTTGTTCAAAGGTGTCACTATGAGGTTGCTAAAACCGATACATGTACATCTGTACATGTACTCACAATCACAGGTTTGGCGATGTAGAATAAATTTTGGTATATGTGTATGCCATAGTAGCACAATAGACTAAACACTCATAAGTGAATTAATCAAACTTGCACGCATATTACATGGCTCCACCCAGTCTAATACAAAATGGAGTTCTTAAGCACGTCCAGGACTAGTATACATGTACATCTACATGTACATGTATTTGCTATGGCATGGTATTGTGGGGGGTCTAATCCTGGCTGTGATGTACAGTACACAATTATGCACAGAACAACAATAGCCCATAAACAACAAAAAAAATAAACCTTAAAAATTCTAAAAATTAAAAAAAAAATTGACACCTGTACAATGGGGTAGCTATAAAAAAGAGGAATTGGAAACAGAGAATTACACAAATAAACTGAGTTAGTAAAATGCAAGTACGATGTACTGTCATACTGGTGAGAATTGTTTACACAAATTACACACTCTACTGTAATTGACTCACTCTATAGTGTACATGCACTTCGATCCTTAAACTCTCTTTTTAGCGCAGTCTACAGGAATACAAGAGAAAAACAATTATATACAATTATATTATTAATTGACTAGTAAACACGACACACCAAAGTAAAAAGTTTCCTTTCCCCTCGTAGAGCTTTACATTATGGACTACAGACACAAAAACACCCCACATAAATTTCATCTCTACATGTACAATCATGTACATGTATAAAAAAATCTTAACAGCCTAATGCATGTTATATCTTCCATTAAGGTGGTGGGCGTGTAAAGTTATTGAAATTGTTAACTTCCGTTCATCCGCATACTAATCCCTTAACAATGGCGACTATGATGCAACAGACAAGAGTTTTTTTGTGCCACTTTATGCCGCAGAAATGAATGTTTGGAACATAGTAAGCTGTGAAATGCCTTTTTAGAGATCTTCCCGAGGGGGCTACATTGAGACATCCCAGTAATGCAGCTTTAAAATGAAGTAAAAGGGTCGAATATTTCTATATGCGACCGTCAAAAACACATTTTAGTATTGCTCTTCGCCATACTATAACTGAAATTTCTCAACGTAGCCCCCTTGGCAAGGCTACTAGCTACTGTTTGAACCCTGTTTGATAGCCATACCTGCCCAAATGGGAGAATAAAGCGCCACAAGAAATTTAATTTTCATCGAAGCATAACGTAGCCATCTATTCGTTTTGGAAAGAAAGCGCAGCAACAGTTTTAGTGCCTGGCTCTTTCATTGATTTGGTAATTATTTCTAAGTATTTGTGATCGACAGTGAAGCTAGAGCGAGTTAAATTTTCTTGAAAAATAATTAAATTTACACGCCCACCACCTTAATAGTCTGGACGACTATATAGCTCTTAATAACAGAAGAGTCGTCCGGACTATTCAAATTTAGTGACAACATTATTATACCAAAATCATTATTTTGTCATGTCTACAACATTAACTGCCATCTGTCTTCAATTCACACAACCCTGGTATAAATCGATAGATGTGGAAGACCACAGAAACTAATTCTGTTAGCACTTAATCACATGGCAGTTGGCACAGTATAACTAATATAATATTGCTAAATCACATGGCACAGTATACCTTGCTCTGACGCTAGTTACAGTAATGGCTTCATCAGAACCAAACGATGATATAGTAAACGGAGACTGGACACCGAGACCCGCAGCTATTATAAGTATGAGATCAATTACCTAGTAATAATGACGGGGGTTGGAGGGTTAGGGGAGATGATAATAATTGTATATTTTACAAGCTGTTTATTTATTGGTTAAAGCTGATTTATAATTATAACGTTTGCAATTGTGTTACAACTGGAAGGTAATGTACATTTTGTATCCCATGTAAACCTTTACCAGACTTTGACCTCTGATTATGGCGCCACTGAAGACACGAACGGCAAATCCAAGCGGCTGAGCCTTCTGGAAGAGACCAATAGTAAAAACAATTTGATAATTAGGTTTAAACTTAACCATTTTGAGCATTTTCCTCATCTTGGCAACTTTTTTATTCTTCTCGATCTTAGCTACCCAAAACCTATGCTACTGCCTAGCGCCTCGAGCATGCAGCGCCTAGCCTAATGCCACGCCCATTTATGTTATTAATAATTATTAAAAGAGGCATATTCACGCCCTGCAGTTATTAATATAATTAACCAACCACGCCTAGGTGTGGCTAGAAAATGGCCATTCCCAATGTAGCTGAGAAAACAGCCGTTCCTTGCACCATCCAGTACGGAAATTCTTTCATAGTGCCTCCGCAAACCTTATTTAGGTGAGTTCTATTTAAATGCAATAGTAATAATAGGAAAAAGTACTGTTAAAATTTTAAGAATGAACAACCTTAAAGGCCTCTAATTTTGTCGAAATGATTTCCATTTAAAAAAAAAAACACTTTGTTTGCACCTCCAATTATTTGTTATTGTCATTGCAGTTTCCTAATTTTTAGAGCTTTTACCATAGATAGTAATACAGTGGGTGATTACTATCCATAACTCTCCTCCTTGATCCAATTCCCGTAGCCTACAAGCATAGGCGTATTTATTATTCATTGACTACCAGGGCAAATTAGTCATCATTATGTAATACTTATTATTATGTAATTGTGTGTGTGTGTGTGTTTGAGATTTGAATTACTCTAACCACGAATAGTGTGTTTGCTGTTAGCAGTATTCATAGGTTACCAACAAGGTACCTGATAGAGAATCCATGGCTGCCATGACAATGGCACTAGCCTTGCTACTGCAATCCATTCAGACATTCTAGTTGAAACACCCATGTGCAACTATAGAGGGAAGGAGCCCTGCCCTTAAGAAGGAGGAAAAGCTTTTGACAGGTCCAACTCTCACCGCTTCATCCGTCCCACTATGTCACACATACAGTATAAAATAGTCACATGTAAAAACAATTAATTTTAAATTGCACAACTATTAGGCTGGTTTTTTTTAATTATTCTAACAAAAAAAATGGTGATTTTGTTACTTACTACTATCTGGAATGTTTTCTTTTTTTTTAAAAAAGGTACATGTAGGCACGATGTTTAGCCATGTTTTTATCTTCAAGCATAATATCGTTTAATGATAATTAAACGAAGTTAACCAGAGGACTGTCGCATGTTGCTTAGTGCCCACTGCTGGGTGGAGCACGTATGCTTACGCAATATAATTACGCATGCGCACAGGCTCCTTCAGTCTTCACTGATATTAGCCATAGCAGGCTTGACAAGCAGTTGCCAGCGGTAAAGCTTTCTCTGCTCTTACTCACCGAGCTAAGCTGAGCTGATTGAGCGCTACATGGCTCGAATCGGTTCAACCAGCCGTTCTATACCCTTCAGACCAGTTTCGTCAATTAGCACAGTCGCTCTAGTTGATGGTCATCATCGTGGTCTACTTCCCGCCGTGTCAAGTTCCTCCTTCAGGGCAGTGTTCGTGTTCCGGTTGTTATGGCCTGGTCCTATAGTGTTCACACCCTCAGGAGCAAGATTCGCTCCGGCTAAGTTGCTTCTGCCAGCACTCAGCGATACAGGAGGACGCCGACTACCGTTCAATCAACACTCACCTGTCAGGCTAAGTATCCTGGCGCTGCTAGTGGCACCTTTCGTTGCGTATGATCTAGTCTGTTCAAAGGCCAAGTTGTCATGCTACTCCCAGGATATCCATCATGCTGATGGATTTGCTATTCCAAATAAAGCCCCTTTACCATTGTGCCCATGAATGACCACCATGCTGATGGTAATGGTCACTGACCCATCATGCTGATGGCGTTTGCTATTCTAAATAAAGCCCCCCCCCTTTTTTATTGCACCCATGACCATCATGCTGATGGTTTGCAATTCGTCAGTGCTGACATTTTCTATGGCACTTTCCAATGGAGCTATTTGATGTAGCTATTCGATGGAGTAATTCGATGAAAAACTTCAATTGAGCTATTCGATGGAGCTACATGTATTTGATGGAGCTATTCGACGGAGCTATTGATAGAGCTATTCGATGGTGCTATTTGATGGAGTTATTCGACGTAGCTATTCAACACAGCTATTCAACGCAGCCATTCGATGGAGCTATTCGACACAACTATTCAATGGAGCTGAGCTATTTCATAGAGCTATCTGATGGAGCTGTCTGAGGGAGCTGTCCGAGGGAGCTGTCCGAGGGAGCTGTCCAAGGGAGCTGTCTGAGGGAGCTATCCGAGGGAGCTGTCTGATGGAGCTGTCCAAGGGAGCTGTCCGATGGAGCGAGCTATTTGATGGAGCTATCCTATCCAATGGACACTGACCCATCATGCTGATGGTGTTTCCTATTCTAAATAAAGCCGCGCTATTATTGTGCTCATGACCATCATGCTTACTGTCTGTAGTAGCCAGCTTCCAAGGCATACCGATAGTGTTTGCTACTCTAAACAAACCCCTACCCCCTTATAAGACTATTGTACTAATGATGTTATTGATACGATGGACTCTAACCGTCTTGCTGATGGTGCTTGCTACTGATTGGATGGTCTCTCATCCATCATGCTATTGGTATTTGCTACTACTCTAAATAAAGCCCGTTGTAGGAGTTTAGCCAGGTATATCGTGCTAATGGTTTTATACCCATCATGCTGATGGTTTGCTATTCTATTTAAAGCCCCTATCCATTTTGGCTAAGGCTATCCTGCTGCCTGTCTTACTATCTGATGGACATTGTCCCATTAGCGCCTAAGCTGGGTATAAGAGCTACTTTAGTTAGGTGCTAGCCAGCTAAATGGCAGCTCAAACCGAACTACATAAGCACTGAGGATCTCACCTAAATAACACCCCAAGCAGCCACAGCAGACCAGACGAGCTGTCTTGATACCCTCCCCTCAGGCTACGCAATTAGCAGAAGGGGGGACATCAACCCTGTCGTCAGAGAATTGACTCCACTTGTATTTCCTGTTTGGTCCAGCTGAGCCTCAGTTCTTCTCTCCAGCATAGGACAAGTTGTCCACTATGATTGCTCCTGGCTCATGTTCTAGCAACATGCTTTCAAGCGTTCAAGCTCAACTGGCAGGTGTTAAATGTTTGTGGGCCAGTTGTACTGTAGTAATATAGCTCAGTCACATGATTGGGCTGTTTGCCTACACACATCAACATTCAGTTATTGCTTAGTTGGTCAGTTGCCCCTCAGCACAGATGACTTACCCAGGGCGGCTTTATGCATGGGTTAGGCTTACTTTACCTAAGATGTTCATGTACGCACAGTGCTTGGGCTACTATTCAGATGGGCTTTCACACCTCTCAACACATGCTTACTATACTGGCCACACCAGGTGGTCTTTGGTTACAGCATGTGCATTCAGACATATATGAATTGCTTTAAGTGTCCGTGCATGTATGTTGGGATCAATAACTCTCAGCTCGTCAGGTGGCTCATCTCAAGCTTGCCCCCTTCTACCCAAGCCATCCCCCTGAGCATATTGTTATTTCCTCATTGCCTGGACAATTGGCGTGGACGGGTGATATATCAGGTTTCGTGGTATTCATGCATATGCAGTATTTGCTGCTTGCACATGGCTACGACTATGCTCAGCTGTAGTTACATGCATGCCTTACTTCAACTGTTACTCTATCTATGGTTGCTCATGCATGCCTCAAATTATCAGTAGTGGCGGCTGTAGTACAATAGCTAATCCCATGTTCCCCTTCCCTCTATTCCTCCAGCTCCAATAAGTTGCTAATATAAGTAAGCGTAATTAATTCCCAGCTCCCCCTACCTAGCCATGATGTTGCCTTGGAGCCATTTCTCAAATCAGCATAACACTGGCTCATGACTGCAACCTGCTGGTATATCTAATATGATTGCTGTATGTTCAGTCAGGCTATGTCAGGCCATAGGTATATAGCCAAACCAAACAACAACGTAGGGCCAACCATAATGGGATAAAGCTCCTTTATTATAGGCGGTATTGCATTCTTGGGAAACTATTCCCAGGGACCCTATGTGGCCCGATACTGTAGCTACACCTATGTATAAGGTCATGTAGCCTAATTAATTGGTTTGATAGTGCTCTGTGTGTTATAGTCACGGAGCGTGTCATTTTATATATAGCCCATCAGGCATATAAGATTTGGGCAAGTTATGTATGCTTTCACGCATATATAGGCAGCTTTAGCCGAATTAGGTTTACCCAATTATGGAAGGCTTAGGAACGCTGCGCTAGAGCTTGTTGAGGCTGTTATGTTTATAAGTGTGATTACCTAAACCGCTGCCTATATAATAATTGCTTAAATAATGCTCAATGTTGGTTAGCTGCATGAGACTGGTATAAGTGCTAACACTGAAGCCTGATGTGTATGAAGGCCACATGCAGTATTTGGCCATGCACTACCCTGTTGCTTGGTATGGTGTACTTTTATTTTGCCTTGTATAGTTTTATGAGGCTTTAGCTAATTGCCATGATTCCATTACAAAGGTTATGTATAGCCTGCCTTTAACTAAGTACAGGAGCTGCCACCCAATTAACTTGCTGACCATGATATTAGTGCCACATATATTGCATGTTCATATAGGGGCATGGAGGTTAGCACCCCAGCTAGCTTCTTTGTTTGGCTTCTTTGGCTTTATTCCTGATTTGCTGGCTGCGCGGTCTTGCAGGTAGTCATCAACTCTTACACCCTGGTTGCTTGAGGCCATGCGGCCTAATTGGTGGTGCTGGTTTAGCAACTGAGACAAATTTGTCCTCGTCATAAGTGCGTGAGGATGTCTTTGTGGTTATAGTCAGCATCTATTCCTCATATATCCTGCCACATGCTAGGAAGCGCTGATATTTATTCGTCACGCACCCAATATATAGCATGCATGGGCCTAAAGCTATTGCTTCCATACAGATTCCTTATCGGCCGTAGCCCGCTCTGCTGCGATTGCCCTTGATTGACCTAAAGCATACATGATGTAGCAGTCATGAAGTTGGTGCTTGTGTCATACATGTATATGTATATATTGTGCTCTTCAGAAGGTCAGCTGATTGGGTTGGCATGTGGGGGTTTGTCTGGAGATAGATCCTTGGACGGTATGTATGGTCACCTTCCCTAACCTTGCCTTGCCCCCTCTTGCTGAGGGGCGGGGATTTGGGGTGTGGCTTGTACCTTATCGGGTTCCGCGCATGTGCCAAACCCTATTCTCGGCCCCATTGGCCTTGAAGCAACCTGTTCCTGTCTCCAACCACGCCCTTGCATAGTGTAGCAAGTGGGTGTGGCTGGACCAGCACGTTGATAAAGGACGGCATGTAATTAAAAGCCAAAAGGGGTGTGGTGTTTTAGAGGTGTGGTATTAATTTTTTAACATTGAAATATTAGCTGAAAGTATGCTGAGATTGTATTAAGGTGTGTTTTAAAAGCATCTGTTTGCTTGTGTGCATACACACGTGTGTGTTTGTTTTGGGGGGTTTTGCTACGAATTCTCATAACAGCCTTCGATCCCATACCCGTAGGCTAGGTGAAAGATTGCATTAGCTGTTACCCTCCATTCTGAAGAGCGGATTTGTTACAAGCCACCGCCAGTAATTCCCGGTCCACCACAATTAGAAGAAGCAGGAAGCAGTCTTAAAGATAGTATTAGGACTTGTACATTATCTATTTTAGCATAAATTTACTGGAAAGACTGGCACCCCGGCCTGTAGAGCCGGGACTGGGGGTTAAAACGTTTTTACGGTACCAACTATCACC
>JAYJLX010055583.1:0-10530 GCA_036873525.1 Chalinula nematifera | reverse complement strand
TATCTAGAATGTCAAACAAAAAAAAATTAAACCACCACCTCCTCCTCCACCAGATGTACCTGCGATCCCATCTGGGGTCCTGATGCAGCCAATGTAGATTATCTATCGAGGAGTTCAAAGTGGGAGATGGGAAGTGGGAAACCAATGGGGTTAAGGTTAACCATCCAACCCCAAGGTTAGGCTTTGACGCCTTCGAATCCCGATCAACTCTCGCTGATCTCAGATCTCTGTCGCTCAACACTATCTTCTCAATTACAGCTTCTGCATATCGATAGTGCCTGTAATCACAGAGATCAGAGATCAACGGTAGCCCAACGGACGTAAAACAGGAGCTAATATAGTTCTATGAATGTCGAGCTACCAAGACGTACATATATATCATCATGGGATAATGTCAAGAACTTTTTTACGGCAGCTTCACCTGTGCCCAGCAGCAGCCTCCTGACGCCAGTCTTTCAGAAAGGCACGGAAACCCTCACTTTTTGCCAACGGGAAGTGGGAGTTCCCTGCTGGTCTCCGGATCCAGAGTCCTGTGGCTTCAAAAACATCAATAAAGACGAGCTTTTCTTCAACGGGAGTTGGGAGATCCTGCCTGGCCAGCCAGGTAACGCTGCTGGTGAAGGATGGCCAGCAAGATTTCTTTATGAGCGTTGGGAGTTGGGAAATGGCAAATGGGAGATGGCACATCGGCCAGTAACGATGGACCATCGTAAAGTTTGAGGGCTCTCTCCGAGAGGGCCTTTTGCAGCACAAATACTAATCCACCTGCTTTGTATCTATTTAAAATCCAAGCTTTTTGATATTTAGTTATAGCAAGTCGCTTACCTAAACTTACCTTTAACTCAAGCCAAAACTCTACACCATTTACACAACAATTAACGTCTGGAATTCCTAGTCCTACGCTTGTTTCTATTCTTTGAAAATGTACGTTTGGCCACGCTTTTTTTAATTCCTGATAAAACTTTGACTCCTGCTTTTTCATTCAAATTTATATTCTTTTGTAGGTAGGGTAAGAACCACTTATTATCTCTAATAACTTGAGACAATTGATTAGCAATTGCATTGACTGTAAGCTCCTCATCTTTAGTTGATGATAAACAATTACCATCTGAATTCAAGCCTGAATTGTCAACAACAGCATGCACAAGCTCATGTAGGAATGAGTTTGCTAATGATCTTTCTGATTGATTTTTATCCAACAGAATCTTCTGTGAAACAGGATCATATTCACCAAACACATGTTGATTCTTGTCTGGTATTTCTTTTACCAAATCTATTTTTATATCGGTATATCCTACTTTAATCTTCTTTTTTAGAGACATTCACAGTCACCTTCCCTACGTTTGTTGTAAGATGAGCATTGTGCTTCTCGTGAAAGCATTTCCAAAACTCAGCTTCAGTCTTCCAACTTTTCTTCGGTTTCCGTACTTTCGAGCTGTATTGTTTTGGCGTTTGGGATCTCATCTTTCAGTTCATTGATTTGTTTTATTAATTCATCTTTAGACATTGCAGACAAATCCTGCACTTTGATTTCTTTTTTATCTACATACAATCCAACTGATTGTCCCAAACGAAATTCTGAATTAATAGCTGCAGCTAACTGACCTTTATCCTCTGCTACAAGTGATAAATGGTCTAACCTTCTTAAATGTCTTAAATGATCTTTGTATTGTTTTGAAGCTGAATCACGGAGTCTTTCAATGTAAGCCACGACATGAGGGTTTTTATCCGGGTTAGTTAATAAACTTCCAACTTTTTCACAAGTCTTTTCAGAGTAACCTGCATGTAAGGCTGCCTCTTTTTTAGTTCCCTTTGGATAATGAGATACAAAGTATTCGGCAAATACTCTCTGCTTTGGTGTAAGCAGCTCAGCTCCTTTCATACGTTTTTTCAATGCTACAGCGTTGGTCATAATTTTTAAATCTATATAGGTATATAAAACCTTAAATTAATATCTAGCACAAAAAAGGTCGCCAGACCAGTAGAACAGATAATACTAGACTGAAATTCAGTGTACTTTCAGTGTACTAGACTGACAAAATAAGTGTTGATAAATAAGAATAAATGTTACTTTTCCTGTTTTCAGTGTACTATTATGTATTTTTATGATATACATAGTAATTACTTAGGAGATACTATATGGGACCTTGAAAATAGAAGATCTGGCCCCGGGTTAATCATCTTCGGGGCCATGATCGATCGTCCGAAGACCTTGAAGGTTCTGCATATACTCCCTTATCTTTGAATGGTCAACCCTATTAGCTGCTATCGTTTGACACTGAACCAAAAATTCTTCGAAACCCATATCTAATTTCATACTATTAGTTAAACTTGTGCAAAAAACTACGTTACCTGTTATATAACCCAACGATGAATCGAACCTGTCTATTGATGCATTTGTGCCTATATTACCCTCACCACGTTGAAAAGTCATATTAACACCTGAGTATGGACACACGACACCAAACAACTTGTATTGATTCTCCCATATTTGCCAGAAGCTGTCAAAATCTAAATTAGTGTATTTTCCTCTTCTACCTCTTTTGCATTCAGATATTTTATTTTTAATTTTCATTCGAACAAAAGAATGAATTGATGAGCTATGTCTTACATTATCACGATCCATGGCGCAGGATCCACATTCGTTGCTTAATCTTTTATTAAGCACTTTCCAATTAAAATCGTTAATTAATTTTGTAATACCGCATCTTGAACATATTTTAGTGTTCCGATTTGCTACCCGCAGTTTTTCAGAATTCAATGATATTTCTTTTTTCATTATAGGTTCTTCGCCATTTAATGTAACTCATTTGGTCGTTTGTGAAAAAAATCTGTTCCTTATCTACCATCCGAAGATAAGCATCTTGTATATAAGTGCCATCATACCCAGCAAGATTACACACAATGTCAAAATCAATCTGTCTGCTAGTAAACCATAAATGAGCTTTATATTTAAAAACCACGAGCGGACGTTCAACTCCAGGATAGATAACATCTTCGAAAGCACGCTGCAGAACCGCTCTCCAAAGCTTTTGTTCTGCCGGTTGTTTTTCATTTTCAAATTCAGTTCGTAGCTCCAACATACTGATTTAGGCGAGGACGCAGATTAGTAAAATGGTAGCTCTACTACGATGACTAAAGAGAGAGTCACTGCGCCCTCACCTAACTCATTTCACGACACGTAAACCTCGCATCGTCAAACGGTCTTTTTCGGTTTTTTTATAGATCTGATCCATATGATTCCTGAAGGCCAGGCCACTGTGATCAAACCCAAAATCAACACCAGCAAATAGACCATACATAACTGATTTAATCTTCTTAAATTCAGTTTGCGTAGTTCTTGATGCAATTGTTTTAATTGCACTGTCTAAGTCTTGTGCTGCCACAAATACCTCATTGTTAATTAACTTAATCGGAAAATCTAAAATCTAAGATGCGTTTTTTGAGTTGTCGATACAACTACTACAATTAATAAAGTTTTTTGGGTCTAAATGCAAGTCTTTTCTTGACTTATCTAGACCCTGTTTGAGAACGTAGTGATTCCCTCTGCATTTGGAACAAGCAGGTTTGTCTTTTGTGCCATAAAAGGCTTTAATTACCTTTCCCATTGGCCTCTTTCATGATTTTTGATCTATAAGCTTCTGGTGTCATTTTCTTTAATCTAGCACGTCTTTCAATCTCTTTCTTAATAAGAAGTGACATGTATTGTGCAGGACCTCTGTGTTCTTTACCACACAAAGCTGTCAAAGTCTCATGATCTTCTTTCCTAACTGCAACGGATTTATGTTTTTGTATGTTCATGCTTATCCTTTTTCATTGTTTCTTTTCCCCGTGCATCCTTATAGATTGTGTAAGAATTCTTGCCATCAAAATAATAGCCATTTATTGTTTTCTTTGGTTTATTTTTTACTATCTCTGCCATCAAAATAGGTCCGGTTGGTTTACCAGTTTTCTTATCTATTGATCGTAAAGGTAAATAACTTTTAACCATTAGTTTAAATTCCTCTTAATATCATTGATTGCATCTTCGGGTGTGTACCCATGCCTTTTTTGTATTTCTTTTAATAAATTCTCCAATCTCTTGCTGCATTCAATTTGCGATCTTGGTGGAGTATCTTTAATCAAATGTTCCTCAACCATCTCCTCAATGTCTGGAAACTGACAAATAACATCTTTTATCCACTTCAATACTGGGTGGTTTTTTGCTTCTAGTTTGTTCATGACAGTCCTATGATCATCATAATCAGTAATGCCGATATCATCCTCGGAAAAGAAGACCACAGCAAGAAAAATAAGACGATTAATATCAAGAAAAGTTTCATTTGCCATTCCTCTTGTTTATCATCTTTTTAGCTATAGTGATATCTATTAAATTATATCCCGTATCACCTAGTTGCAACGTCAAATCAGACATAAGCTGCGTTGCATTCTTAAACTCTCTGTTATCTTCAGTTGCATCTTTAGGAACAACATCCATAATAGTTTCACATTTATCTGCTAATTCTTTTATTGAGTGCACTAACATTAATTTGTACTCCAAAATCTCATCTTTTGTTTTATTGTATTCAACAATGTATTGAATAATCTTTCTACATAAGTTCTGTCATCATGTGTTACTGATAACAATTCATTCTGATTATGAAACAACTTCATTACTTTTGTTCTTTTGTTAAGCTCAACTGTAAACATATCAGTATCAAGCATATCGCTTTTTACCTGGGATCCATGATCCGTCGTCGGTGAATTTTTAATATCTGCAATTTGTTGAGCTACCATCTTTTTCATATCCCATGTATATATTAATGTCACAGCCATTGTCAATATATTTTTTTACATATAATGTTGAATCATGAAAGTTTATTATATTCTCGTACATATGTGTTTTTCTCCTATGGAAATGCCTATATATGATTGCACTTCTTTCTATTGGCCTGAAGAATTATCTTTAAAAAATTGTGTAAAAATGTTACCAGTTAAAGCAGAAGAAATTAACCAAAACTTTGAAAAACAGGGGTTAAAAATACTAAATATGCAAATAAACTGCGTAAAATCTAACTCAATTGCTAGTTGACGTGGCTCCCATGATACCTTATATTATTACATGAAGTCTTATCGTATACAAATCAGGCATAAAGGCTGGTATTATGATGAGTTAATTAGTGGAGAAGATGAAGAAAATGCGTTGGTAAACTTTTTCTTAAAAGGGTTTGAGGGTAAAATACAACCTAAAGACCAAGATCCAATATATACACCGGATCGTCTTTTCTGCACAATTGAGGAGGCTACAAATGGCTTTGGAGCAATTGATAACAAAGAAGCTAGAGTTGGAGTCGAAGTGGGCATCACAGGCGTTGCAGCAGAAGCGAGTAACACCTGAAATGAAATGGTTAGACATTGAGATAAAAGATATAAAAATAAAACTCAATGAACAAAGTGTTAAAGATGTCCAAGCTGAGCTACAAACTCAAGCAAATGATATAACAACTTAGTTATATCTTAGAATAATTCTAAAAAATCATTAAATTGATAAGGCTCTTTCGCGCTTTAAACTGCTGAACCCCAGTCTTTGTTGATAGACACATCAACTTTTGAGGGAACTTTAAGTTCTGGTATACAATTTTCCATAATTTCACGAATTCTTTCAGAATCTTTCGCCGGTCTAACATTAAAGCAAAGTTCATCATGTATTTGTATGATGGGTAAAAACCCCTCTTTAAAGCAGTCTATCATGGCTTGTTTTACTTGATCTGCTGCTGACCCTTGTATGAGCCTATTTAAAGCTTTATACGTCCCTGCGCGCTTAATATTGCCTCTACCGTACTTTTGGACAGCTTCTTCCTCGGTTACAGCCTTATATAATCCAAATGAATTAGGTTCCCATTTATCAAATCTACACTTTCTGCCTTTAATTGTTCGTATTGCACCGTTTTTATCAGCAGACTCCATGCATCTATTTGCTAATTGTCTGACAAAAGGGACACTTTTATTATACTCTTGTAATAATAATTTGGCTTCGTCTGTTTGAATTCCCAATTCATTGGAAAGTTTCCTTGCGCCCATGCCGTAAAATATGCCCAAGTTGATTGTTTTAGCTTGGGATCTTGGGATTTGCGCCATGTCGGCGACTGTTTGGTGGAAATCTGCGTTTTCTTTTTCATATGCCTCTATCAGTTTATCTGAACCAGGAAAGCCAATCGATGAAGCATAATGCACAACGAGTCTTGGTTCTTGTTGACTATAATCAAACGATCCCCATTGTAGACCAGATTCTGGTTTAAATAAAGACCGTATTCGAGTGCCTAATTCCTTATTTCTAGCAGGCACTTGTTGTAAATTTGGGTTTGCGTAACTTAATCTTCCTGATACGGTTCCCCCTCCATCACCTCTAAGTTGATGAATTTCTGAGTGTATTCTACCTTTATGTTGAAACTTTAAAATAGAATCAATAAATGTTGCATGAAACTTGTGAACCTCTCTTGCTTCTCTAATTAATTTTGCAATTGGTGCCTCACAGTTTAATAACCAATTAGCAGTAAATGAAGGTTCTTTTGTTTTTTCTGTTAATGGATATTTAATACCTAATTTATCAAAAGCTTTTGCTATGGATCTAGCTGCAAAGATATCAACTGGTAACCCTGACTCTTTTGTTATCTTATCTAATATTTTTATTTCTTTTTTAACAAATTCGTCTTTAAGTTTTTCTGCTTCAGTAAGATTCACTCTAACCCCTGTAGCTCTCATGTTTAAAAGAACAGGAAATAATTCTGTTTCTAAATCAAACACTGACTGAATCTCTTGTCTAAAAATTTCTGTCTTTAGATATTGCCATAATTTTAAAGTTAATACTGCATCTTGTTCTGCATAAAATCCTACAAATTTCGCGGGTAATTTATATAATTCTTGCTTTGCGTCAATACCCCACTCGCTTGCAGCTTCTTTTAACTCTTGTTCTGATTTAGTTTCTCCTAACCAATCGTAACCCAAAGCATTTAAACTGTATGAAAATCTATTTTCATCCACTAATGCTGACGCCACCATCGTGTCAATTATTCGTCCAGATACTTTAATACCATGAGCCCTTAACCAGCCGACATCATAAGATGCATTGTGAAATATTTTATCGCCTGGACCTGACACAACTTCCTGCACCCAATCCATAACTATTTTGTAATCCATGTTTGAACCATTTTCATGTGCAATAGGAAAATAACCTGCAAAACCATCTGTCGCTACAGCTACTCCTACTATATTACCGTCCATGGTCGGCCATCCAGGGCCTTTTGTTTTAATGTTAGGATCCTTTGTTTCTAAATCGATAGCTATTTCTTTAGCGTCCTTTAAATTAGGAAAATGTGACGGAGTCTTCCAATCTGACTCTTTGAATGTAAAATTTATTTGGTGACTCACTGAAATTCCTTGAGGATTTTAAGTTTCTCTTCTGCTTGTGCAATCTTATCAATTTGTTTGTCAACCTCCTCAATATGTTGTGGGTGCTCTCCTATACCGACTGATTTTTCTAAATAAATTTTTACTATTGCATCAGCCTCAGATATTTGAGCCTCATACTTTTTTTCTAACGCTTCTAAAATAATTTTTTTAAAACTCATTCTAAATCATCAAATCTTGTAGGTTCTTTTTTCTCTTTTATCACATGATTTATAATAAAAAATGCAATAATTGCACCAATTATAGTGCATCCAACACCGAATAAAAACATTCCTGTGCCGTAATAAATATTCATATAAACAATCCTATTATCAAACCAGTTAAAAAACTACTTAAGACCAATATGATTTCAAATCTCCAATATAAACTCCATACAGATAATTTTTCTTTCCATTTCATTCTATCTTTTAATTTCATTTTTTCTTCCTTAAATCTTGTAATATTTTTTTCTCGAGTTTACAGTAATGAATTATCTTATCAATATCTTGCTCACCACCCTTTTTTAAATATCTCATAGCATACTTTATCACATTTGATTGAAAAGTATTAAGATTATTTAGTCTCATAAACTCATATGGTTGTATATGAAACTTAGTGTAATGATTTCCACCCACTTGAGTATGATGAGGAAAAGCTTCTTCTAATAGTTCTTTATTTGTCATACGCCACACATCCCTTCACATTCTATGTTAAATAAATCAAGTTGATCATCTTCAACTTTAAACTTTACGTCTTTCAAAGGCACACATGATCTATGAATGAATAGGTTGTCTTTTACCTTATCATTACCTTTTCTTATTTGTTCATCTACCTCACATGCATCTTTGAATTCTTCTGGTCTTTTTGTTTTCATTTCATGCCAAAACTTATCATCATGAAACGGACAACCAATACAAGCTGATTTAGCTGGGGTCCTGTAATCCTTGCCCTTATACCAATCTAAACAATCTTGCCTTGACATTTTCTTTTCTATCAAAGGCCATCTATTCTTTTGCCACCAATCTCTTGATGGTTTCATTCTCATAATTTCGTCTGTTGAGATCCCTATCCAAGTTTCAATGTGTTTGCCCTTTGGAAACTTGGCATGTTTTTTTAAACCTACTAACTGTCTACTTTTTTTAGCAATTGGAGTTATTTTATATTCTCTAGTACATTGACGTCTTAACATTCCTTTTTTGTTTGAGTCAGGATTTTTTGTAAAGAAGGGTGCTGATGCAAATCTGTTACCAGATTCTGACATTGCTTTCATAATATCCTCTCTTATTGATGTGCCTTTACCAACTGTATAAACAGGATAAGACACTTGTGTCTTCAACCACTCAAGATGTTCTATTACTGGTTTAGGTTCCCATCCCGTGTCTGCGAAGATTGCAGCGTCGGGCTTTACTCCAAACTCACCCTCCTCTGCCATGAGAGCCATCGTACTTGACTGGACTCCTGCGCCCAACGACAATATTCTAATTAGTGGCTCTTCCATGTTTCATCCTTTTTGTTTCACTTAACATTCGTGCAAGCGGAAAATAGTATTCACTTGGACTCCGCAATATATGTATCTGTTTTCTAGCTCTAGTGCTACCTACATACCACACTCTATATTCTGAGCTTTTTTCTAACCCTATTTTATTTTGTATTGATGCAACCCAGTTGCTTTTTTCATACAAAACTACATGATCAGCTTCGCCACCCTTAATTGAATGTATTGTATCAACTACCATTTCTGAATTTTTAACAATATCTATACCAGATTCAATAAGTTTTTCGAAATAAAATTTTTCTTTCTCTGAAAAATTCCTGTTAAATACGTTTGTCCAATGTTCTTTTTTTGCACCTAACCCTCCCCATACGGTTAAAAAATCATAATCCATCTCACTGTTATCAGCAATATTGTACCAACGTTTAGACTCAATAGATCTAAATCCGAAACCTATTTCGTTTATGTATGTATAGATTATTGATACCTTGTCTTTCATAATTTTATCACCACGCATCAGCGCTGACCAAGCTTGTATTGCGTTCCACTTGTTAAGATCGAAAGACTTTCTACCTTTTGAATCTTGAAAGAATAAACCCATTTCTCTAGCCTTAAATCTAAGTTCATCTACAATATCGTTTGTTCTACCCAACATCATCCATGTTCCGTTGGCCGTGAAAGGTATATCTTTGATGTTGTTGTATGTTGTAATCATGCCTTTGTATTGTTGTGGAACAAATTCTTTGTGTTTTCTACCTTGTATGTAACTTGCAATATATTGTGAATAATCATGTATCATAGCTGGTATACGATAAGACTTTTTTAATATATAATCTCGCCCTGGAAATTCGTTAAAATAATCAACGTTGGCCCCATTCCATTCATAGATAGCTTGATCATCATCTCCTGCAAGAAATACTTTGTCTGAATGTTTTGCAAGTTTGTATATTAGCTTCCATTGTAGAGGAGTTAAATCCTGGGCTTCGTCGACAATCAACGTTTTAAGTTTTGGCGGTTTACCCTTTTCTAAATACTCTTCAATCATGTCTGTAAAATCTACACGATGATCAACCTTAAATTCTTCGTAAGCTTCTATAATTAATCTAAATTTAGCATAAACAACTCTTTTTATTTTTTCTTCTTTGTACACATCATCAGGATGCATTAACATATTTCGTGCTTTATCATAGATTCTAAGTGACCAATCGTTCCATACTCGTTGACCATTGTATTTTTCAAATTGTAATTTAGGTAATCCTAATACTTGTGCAAACTCAACCATGTCCACTTCAGGATCTATTACAGGTTTTGTTTTAAAGTTCTGTCTGCAGAAACTATGTATAGTTCTAAAGTTTCTAAGATCTTCCTCACTAATATCTGTAAATTTATTAGCTGCCCTTTGCTTGGCTTCGTTTACAGCTTTGTTAGTAAAAGATAAATACGCTATCTGATACGGTTTGATACCTCTTGCAAACAATCTATCAAGTTTGTTAAGTAACGTTGTAGTCTTACCTGTACCAGGTGGACCATATATTTTAATTGTTTTTTGCTGTAACAATTGCCCTCCCTATTTCTTCTGCAATTTTTGGGACGATGCTGTTTCCCAACGCTTT
>JAYJLX010055572.1:0-10530 GCA_036873525.1 Chalinula nematifera | reverse complement strand
TTGGTGTGTATGGTACATTCATTGGTGCTGTTTATGCCGTCCATATTCCTGTGGTGTGTATTGTGGTAGCTGCTCTCCTACAGTATTTCTTCCTTGTTGCGTTTCTGATAATGACTGTTGAAGCAATAGAATTATACAGGAAGACAGTACGTGTCTTTGTTTCAAAACAAAGAACTGGAGAGTTTTCAATCAAATTGTTCCTCTCTTGCTGGAGTAAGTCAACTGTACTATGTAGTTTACCTTATTCTAAAGGCTTATATTATCATCATATGCTATAATTATAGTGTTTCCACTGTTCATTGTGGGATTTTGCTTGGCTCCTGACTACAACTATTACATCAGCCAGCCAATGTAAGCTTAAATACTATTAATTATTATATTAATCCATTTATGTAATGTACTATGGGATGGTTGCAATGAATCAATCAATTACTTGTGCTTTCATAAGTTTCCTATAATGTTCAATGCATCTTTTTTTTTTCTACACAGGTGCCGAGCTCAGCAAATTCCATTTTATATTGGAACAATAGTTCCCTTTTCAATAGTGTACATCTTCAATTGGACCATGTTCTTTGTTATCTACATTTCCATAATAAGGAACACCTCCTCTACCAACAATGACTCCAGCTCTACTAGAATTAAGGCAAGAATGAAACACCTAAAGCAACGATTACGAACAGCAGTGGTACTCTCTGTTATATTTGGATTAGGGTGGGGTTTGGGTCTACCGGCCACTCAGGCTCAGGACAATGATATACTGAGATACCTATTTTCCATTGGATTCAACACACTTACTGCCTTTCAAGGAACAATGCTATTCTTCCTGCATTGTGTCAACTCTAAGGAGGTGAAGAAAAAATGGAGGCAGTGGTTTTCATGTGTCACAAGGGATGTTTTCAGTAAAAAGACTCTCTTTAACTTTTCGTATCATCGGCAACGCTCAACTGAGTCAAAGAAGAAGAAGGAGATAGATCTTTACATTTCAAGTCCGATAATTCCATCTGTTGCTTTAATAAACAGTGATGAGACTTCATTCACTCAAGATGGCGGGCTACCTTCAATACACCTCATTACTGATGGCCTAAGTGATCTGTATATTTATAACAAAGATCGCAAGCCTATGAGTGGTTTCGTCTTGGAGAACAACTATCATCCCTAATATGGGCATATACGTGCAACTTGTGCCTCATGCCACTATAAGCAATTCTACCAACCTATAAAAATTAATAATGTTAGACAGCATTAGAGTATATGTACATATAGTTGTGTATTTAGTTATCAGTGCATCATGCATTTAAATTTCTTTTCTTACAATTAAATAGTTAATCTTAAAAGTTTATGATTAAATTATTTTTGTTCACTAAACTGACAAAAAATTTTAATGAGAAAATTTTAGTAGCATTATAATATTAATGATAGGAAATTACGTCGCAGTGAGCATGGTCTATTGGTTGTTAATCTAAGTCTGTCTCTCATCGGTGTGTATGGTACATTCATTGGTGCTGTTTATGCCGTCCATATTCCTGTGGTTATGTATTGTGATAGCTGCTCTCCACAGTATTTCTTCCTTGTTGCATTTCTAATAATGACTATTGAAGCAATAGGACAGTAAGTGTCTTTGTTTCTAAGCAGACATGAAAGAGTTCATGATCGAGATAATTGTCTCGTGTTGGGCTAATATAGCACATTAATGTGTGCTGTATAGTCTAATACACTGAGTTGAGTTTTCTACTGTGATTTTTTTTGTTTTGTTTTTTTTGCTGTATACTTCCTGGATCTTCTCATTGTGGAATTTTAATAGCTTGATTAGCTCCTGACTATAAGCCTGAGCTAATTATGCATGCTTGCATAATTTATAGAATAATAGGTAGAGAAGAGCATTTAAAATTATTCCAGATTATAGGAGTGAAATAGAGAATAATAAACAGAAAAAAAACACTTTTGTTTGTATATAGATCTAGTTTATTGATATTATTGGCGTACACAATCAGTTGTACTTGTTTTCAGTGTGTTTTGGCTTTGCTTAGGTGAGGCTAAGAGCATAATACAATCACAAATTCAGAAATGCTGAATAGAATAATAGATTAAGTAAAAGTACAGATAAAACTACAGGTTCAATCCTACTCCTGTGACTACACTGAACACTAATGTACATAGTATAACGATATACATGAGCTTAAAAATTAGGAAAATTGAATCGATTCAAGATTCATAATGTTTACTCTTTTTAATGAATCATACACTGTAAAAATAGGTTGTTCACTCACTGGTTTAAATATAACAACCCTACAACCCAAAATTAAATCTCTGCATTTTAGTAAGCTAGTTGGCTAAAGTTGAACATAATGTTGTCGACATCCTGTGAGAAAAGTTTCATCCGCACTCAAGCGCGACTATAACCGGGCTGGGGGGGATTTTCCTTTGGAAAGATCAAAGGTTTCCATGGTAACGAGTTAACAACTTTTGGGTTATCATATTTAAACCAGTAAGTGGACAACCCGGGTTGTTACCATAACAACTACATTTTTACAGTGTATACAGTGAATTTTTTACGTGTTATGTAATTGGTTGATATTAATGATATTCCTCCTTATAATCAATGCTCAATTAATGTAGGTGCCATTTTTAATCGTAATTATACATCTTCAACTGGATCATGTTTGCAAATAGATCTTCATTGCCATTGTTGTATCAACAGGGTAATCCACCATCAGTTCAGGGAAGCTGACAAAGCACAAATATTGAATTACAAACGTAACAGCACTAGTATACTTTCTGTTATCAGCGGATTAGGATGGGGTTTGGGTCTGCCAGCCACTCACTGTAGATCTACTCAGGCTCAGAACAATGATATACTGAGATACCTATATTGTCATTGGATTCAACATGCAAACTGCCCTTTCAAAGAACAATGATATTCTTCTTTTATTGTGTCACTGAACTCTAATGAGATCAGGAAGGATGGAGTCGGTGGTTTTCATGCATTGTTCGGAAAAAAAGAATTGCTGATATATCATTCTGTTCATCAAGCCTTTCGCGCACAACAAATAAAGTCTAAGAACTTTAAAGATATAAAAAATCATCATAGTATTGCCCAGTATCCCTCCATCACCATCACATGTAGAAGGCTGATTCACCTACACCTTCTCCAATAATGGCTGCTGCCACTCAGAATGGCACTGCTAGGAAAAAATTACACACTTTGATATATGTATCATTCTGTTTATTCATTATGAATTCATGTACAATATTGAATTTCATATCTGCCATTTATCAAAAATTACTTGGTGATGTAATTTGTTCAGTATATTGAATGGCTGATTCTGACATATTCAATTCCATATACTATAGCTGCATGTGCATGCTATATTATTTATGCATTCCGTTCCTAGCAGTTTGTTGAGTGGCTAATTGTCGCATAGCAGCATTGACTTGTTACATGATTCATGCTACATGACTTGTTTACACTGTACAAAGATAGCAATGTGTACTACACTATATGCAGTGAAGCTATATAGTTATTGTGTCTGTACTATCGTTGTTCATTATCAACATGCATTCATAGCATCACAATGGTGTCTGTATACACTGTCAGAATAGTATGTTTATTGCAATATAGACAGTATATAAGTTGATTCAGTCACGTGTGTAGCTATATGAGCTGAGCTGCACATGTATATATAAGCCTTGAAAAGGAAGGGGCGACTCCTATTTGCTATCTATAGGGTGCATGAATAATGCAGTCAATGCCTCTATTAAATGGATTGAAGTATGTTTTCCTACTTCAGCTGATGAGCCATCTGGCATATACTAATTGGCCATGGAATTGGGACCCCTGTAATTCCACGTAAGTATATACAATCAATAGAAGTTTATATTTAATTCATTGATTCAATCATCATAGACATCCTTTTTTTTGCAATCGTGTCAACCGTCCCTCATCATACTCTTATACAGTGTATGAGAGTGTTCAACAGACATACACTGAAACATACTATTACAAGTGTGGATTCCGTGATTGGTATACTTGTACTGGAAATAGATCAAGGTATTACTATATAATACATTATTAGTGCTATACTATTTCCTGTCCTAATAGGAACTATAGTTCCTTAGTTCCTTTTACAGAAACTGTATATTTCAGTACTACACTTCGTGAATGCTGTGATAATGATGGTAATTACATGATGTACTCTGGCATTGCATACATGCATGTTTCTCATTTATAGTGATACCATATAACTTAAATCACATGCCAAGAGTGTAACGTAAAAATGCTGAACTTATAAGATAGTGCATGGGATTGTCCAAACTTTAATGAGCTTTTTTTAAATCAACCTAGGCAGAATGAGACTGATACTCATGCATTGGTCCATCATATGCATGCTGCTACTCCAATTTGTTTTTTTTTTTAAACAGCCACATGCAATGATAAGGAATCATTTGATTTAAGATTTATCTTAACGTGGTCGAGTGGTGGTGGTTATGATTATGGAGTAATCCAAATGTGTCTGGAAGGACAGTGGAGATACATTAATCTTGCGAATATTAATGATAATAATAGACTTAAGCTTTGCAACTATATTAAACATTACGGCTATGTCAGTAGTAAGTTATTTAAATTACTTGGTCATTTTATTATTATTATTACGCCATATGAATTAATGAGCAGTTAGTAGCGTGTGGTCAACAACTGAAATAGATTCCTTTGTTGAGCTATCATTTGGAAGTGAAACCAATATAAAACAAACTCACTATACTCTTACTAGTACTGCTGGAAACTATTATTACCGCCTGGATTGCACTGCTAGAAGCTGTGAGTCATGATTAGCTGATACATTACAAAATATAGTAATCAGGATATATATTAGATGTTTGTACTGGTGGGTGTGTTAACGGGCAGTGTACTGACAGAGAAAAATGCACATGTGATTCAGGCTGGACTGGAAAAAACTGTGACATTGGTACATGCAATATTTAGTATAATTATAGCCAATTAATTCATTTTCTTGTAGAGCTTTTTTGCATTGTTTTATACATGCCAGTGTTCATATTTTCCCAATCTATTTATCATTGTATATATAGTTACGTGTGCTTTATGTGTTTATGGACAATGCACTGGACCAAATTCATGTTCATGTCATACAGGTTGGTCAGGATCTGACTGTAATACAGGTATATATCAATATACTAGTATATGCATGCATGACAATAGTTTTATAATACTATATTTCTGTCTGTAGCTGTATGTAGTCAAGGCTGTGTTAATGGAGTGTGTGTATTACCTGATGCTTGCCAGTGTAACCCAGGATATACTGGTAACACCTGTGACATGTGTGAGTTTAGTGGCTGATATATTCTGTGTATATTAATTGATAAAACAATATTAACTGCTATTATGACTGGATTCATTATATACAGCTGTTTCAGTATTCATTAATCACCCAGTTACTGGAGTGGCTACAAAAATAGCTGGAGAAGCAATAACATTGAGCTGTTCGGCATTTAATGTGAATGAAAATGTCAATAAAATGGAGTGGATATTCATTAGAAACCATAACACAACTGAAATTGAGTTAACTAGTCCATCACTTGCATCCAACATTCATGAATATAGTTCATTTGAGGGCAGCGTTTTGGTATCTAACCTCACTATCAGTGATATTGACCTATCTAATGCTGGAACATATGCTTGTCTACACAGACACACATACTCCAGTACAACACATGTGGATATAGAGTGTTAGTAATAAAAATTATTAAGTAGTTATTATTAATTATACACCCACTAATATTCACATGCAGATCCAGTGAATGTTACTGTATATCCTCGTACTATTATAGCACCCACTTCAGTTATAGAGCAAACATTCATATGTAAGGGATACGGGTATCCCCTTCCTGAACTGGAGTGGATGAGAGAGGATGAGTTTGGTCTAGGGCTCAATGATGATAACTATACTATTATAGAGCGAATAGAAGTGTCTCCCTTAGGGTATAAGATAGCTGTATCAGAACTAATCATTACCTACTACGATAATACAACCATTGGTAATTACATTTGTCAGGGATACAACAATGTTACCAATCTAATTGAGGCAGTTGATGAAGCAACCGGTAGCTTCTATTTGGAAGGTATGTACATGAGACATGCATGAGTTACTTGTGTGTACATTGCTAATCAATATAGCGTATTATTACATGTTTTATATTTTACTTCAGAACCTCCTATGGTTACATTAAACTCCCCACCAACAGTAGTTATGCTGGTTAATGAATCCATTAATATATCATTCACTGTGTATCTTGGACTTCCTGAGGCAAACATAAGTTGGACATTTCAACAATTTAATGACTCTGTTTCTGTGGTGATAGAGTCAAATTTCTGTGTTCAAATCTCAGATGATCTTCTTTCGGTTTTTATAACTTCACTGGACTATAAACACGAAGGGGTTTATACACTAACATTGTGTAACAGAGTTGAATGTAGCTATAACACTACTGAACTCATTGTGGATGGTCAGTTGATTACTATGTACTGAGACTAAACACATGATTTTGTTTAAAATGCTTATTTCAGCTCCACCCACTATCAGTACAGTAGTGTCCAGTGATATGGGAGTGATTAGTCCGGCTAATGTCTCTATTTATTGTGTGGCTTCTATTGGTAAACCAGTTCCACTAGTACAATGGATATTTAATGATAGGATAATTGGAATGGGTTATGGATCTAATAATATAACATTCAATGTAACTAGCTTTGAAGATGGAGGGAAGTATATTTGCACAGCAGAAAACATCCATGGAATTACCAACAAATCCTTAACTATAACTGTACAAGGTACATATGAGTATATTATGATTGCGTGGGTGGGCTTGATAAAAGGTATGTTTGCGTGGGCGGAGCTTGTTATACTCTGTACTAATTTTAGATCCTCCTGTGTTTACAATGAGCCCAAATTACACCAATGGAGTAGTATTTGGTGCAATCACTCTGATGTGTAGAGCATACGGATATCCTTTACCAGATATTGAGTGGTTAAAAGATAACATTTCACTTGAGGAGAATAATATCAGTAGTTCTGGTGATTACGAGGAGGGGAGTGGCTCAATAAAGTATATTGTATGGAGCAATAGTACTTTTGGAGGAATATATGAGATCACTAGCTACCTCACTATAGTGAACCTATCCTACACTGACAGGGGACAGTATCAGTG
The DNA here is from genome assembly GCA_036873525.1 of Chalinula nematifera. Lineage (NCBI taxonomy): Eukaryota > Metazoa > Porifera > Demospongiae > Haplosclerida > Chalinidae > Chalinula > Chalinula nematifera. Next base: position 3,312 of record JAYJLX010055572.1, on the reverse strand, counting down.
TATGGCTAGTAATAGTCTAGTTATTGATACAGTAAATACCTCATTACCTGCTACTGTTGATGTGATGTGTATGTTACTATACAATTACCTATTGATATACTTAATAATAATATTATTAACTATTATTAGATCCACCCAATGTATTCCAGCCATTGGTTAATGTAACAGTTAATACCAGTGATAATTTGAGTCTAATCTGTTCTATTTCTGGTTATCCTATCCCTAATATAACATGGTGGTTCAAACAACAAAACAGCATTGAATACCGTATTGAACTTAGTGACAGAATAAGGGCGGAGTCAATGGAGTGTGTACAGTACAGTAGCTATGATGAGTGTCAGGAATCACTGTTGACTGTTGTTAATGTCAGTAAATCTGATACGGGTACTTACACATGTCAAGGAGCTAATGAGATACCCGATATTAATGGAGTATATACTAACTTCACTTTAGCATATGTATTTGTACAAGGTAATTATACTTCTAACCATGTGTAATGTTACAGCTGTTATTATTTTCTAATCCCTTATATAGTCCCTCCAATTATTATGGCTTCCAGGGAATCTATTGTTAAAGCTGTAGTTGGCCATAATGAATATGTACTCATTAACTTCACCATTAGTGATGATATACCATCTGTTCAACCCAACAACACATTCTGGTATAAGACAAACACAACAGGGACGTTTGAGCTACCCTTTGGTGACAGGAAATACAGTTTCAGCCATGACAGGACATTGTTAAACATTACTAACCTTCAATATACTGACAGAGGTAACTATACCATGAAGGCATTGAATGAAGCCGGAGTTGATGAAGCCACCATTACACTGTATCTTGAAGGTATGATGTGTTATATTATATAATAATACACATATTTTAACTGCCAGTTTTTGTAGTTGAACCATTATAGTGGTATGGTATATTGAGTATATAAGGTCAGACTGTAATTGATTGTTCTTTATGCCCATATAGTTGAGCCACTGTTATTAAACTCTACTGAAGCTGAGATGGATATTGTAATACCAGGAAATATCACCGATGTGTATTTCAATTGTTCAGCTGATGGTATACCTGTACCAGTATTACAGTGGTATAAGGATGGATCACTACTGTTGAATACATCACGATATTTAATCACCTACACTACTAATAATATCACTGATACTATTCGATCAGACGTCATACCTGAAATACAGCTAGCCCACAGCAGTCTTAACCTATCTAAACTCAGAGAATCAGATACTGGGATATACGAATGTAGAGCTGATAACTCGGCTGGTGAGACGAAAGCAGTTTATTTTCACTTGAATGTTATTGATAGTAAGTTGCAATTGGGATTTTATATACACTATAATAGACTACATGAATTATGTATAATACTGTATTTCATTGTGTAGATTATGTACCGTATTGCCAAGCACACCCAGGAGTATGCAATATGGGAACATGCTTGAATACTGAAGGAGACTCGTTCTACTGTGATTGCAATGAAGGATTTACTGGAACCACATGCACTTCAAGTACATAGTATAAGTAAAAGAAAGTTTATTCAATGCTTTTCCTTTTCATTATAGAAATTGTAACTGAAATATCCGCCAGGATAATAAGAATTGAATCAAAAATTGGAGATGAAAAGTCCACTGTGGTCACACCCCCTACTAGTGTAGTCGGGTTTCTATTCAGGCCACTGACCCTCACATGTCATGCAGCTGGTATCCCCATACCTAAAACAGTCTGGAGGAGTAGGAATGAGTCTTTTTCAGTTCTTGGTAATGCTTTGGTTCTTGAAGAAATGAAACCTTCTGATCGAGGGTTTTACAGGTGTGAAGTCACCAATAAAAGGAATTTTGAGGTTTCAGAAGAAATTCAAGTTGTTTTAGTTGGTACGTTATTAATGTATATATGCATGTTGAACTGCTGTACTATGTACGTATGGTTGCAATAATAAATACCATAGGTATTTTCCAATACAAAGTGAACTTCAATGTAGTGAATCTAGAAAGTGATTCAAGTAGCTCAATCATATCATTGGTTAGTTCATTGAATATATACTAATACTATAAAATATTTGAATGATTTGGTTCCTATTCTTAATACATCAGTTAAGCCAAGCACTCAGTGGCAGTTTTTTCCCTGACGGACTAACCCAACTGTTATCAGTGGAGGATGTAAAGGACACTCCCACTAGGAAACGAAAGTATATAAACATACATGCAATACCAACGGGTGCTCGGTATTCACTATTGTATGCTCTATAGTGTTGTCACTGATATATCTGCCATGATCACAGTCAAATCCAAGCAAGAAGCTAATGAGAAATTGGCCTCCAATCTTCTGGATCATGTGTTGACAAGACTCAAACAGAAAATACCACAAGTGACTCCTGTAAATGAAATACCAGAACGATTCGGTGAGTTATAGCACTATCGTATAGAGTTTACTCTCTTGAGCATGTTCCATTGTTGTTATAACTATTTAATGCTCACTAATTCCATGTGTTCCTGATAACTGTATGAATCAATCAGATGGTTGTGTGATTGACAAAACTTTGGTTCCCTCACAAAGTGGAAACAATGATTTGGATTTCAACTTAACGTGGCCCGAGACCAATCTAGGTGAGGTGGTTACCATACCATGCCCTTGTGGAGGGTTGGATCTACAATCTGATGCACTGATCGCTACTCGTATGTGCAGTGGAACATATAATTTAGGTGCAGACTGGGAACTGGCTCATGTAGAACCCTGCAATTTCACTGACACAATTCGGGAGCTATGCCTACTTGCAACTGTAAGCCATAATGTAGTATCACTATTAATCATACAATCCTTTTATTGATTAATATTATGTACGAGTCAGCAACCTCCTGATATAAGGGTAAAGTTGCTCGGTGAGTTCACAGAAGAAGCATCGTCTTTTCAGATCACAGAGATGACTGTATCCGTTGCTGTGCTGTTATCAACTACGTCAAATGTAACTGGTGCTAAGAATGTAAGCAGAATGAAGGCTATCATGGAGCAGCTCAATCAGTTGATAGTAATTTCTTAAAACACTACTTTATCATTTAATTTTAGGAAAGTGAATCCTTTTTAAAAGTGATCGACAACCTTGTGGGGGCATCTCAAGAAACATTACTTGAAAGCCAAGCGACAGCTAATACCTCTGGAAGGTAGCATATACACAAACATATACCTGTGGATAGTATCTGAACCATATACCTATAGCATACACAAAGACATATACCCCTATTATAATGTGTACATGTACACAACCAAAACTTTGGATTACACCATATACCTATAGCATACACA
>JAYJLX010055561.1:0-10532 GCA_036873525.1 Chalinula nematifera | reverse complement strand
CTCTCTCTCTCTCTCTCTCTCTCTCTCTCTCTCTCTCTCTCTCTCTCTCTCTCTCTCTCTCTCTCTCTCTCTCTCACCATTAGAATTGTCATCACTACTATAAACAACTTCCGTGCTGAGCATTTGTCTGTGGCTTTGTGTACTGTGTACAGTAATTATCATTGTAGTGCTCATAAATAAATAGTGATCATTATACTCATTTTTAATTTTTCTTTTATTATTATTATGTGACTTAGAAGAAGTCTGTGGTATATCTCAGCTATGTGGAGGTGTTCATGCGGGGATAGAGGGGGCAGTTCATGCAGTGTGCGATATGTTTGAAGAGCATAAGGACAATAGGTGGGGTGTGTTGCTGGTCAACGCCCGAAACGCCTTTAATAACGTTAATCGTCGTGCTGCCATCTGGAACTCACGAGTCCTATGGCCTAGCTGTTCGTTGTTTGTGTTTAATACCTACAGAGGTTGGGCACCACTTATTATTGCTGATTCAAAGGAAGTGTTGTATAGTAAAGAAGGGATAACACAGGGTGACCCTCTTTCTATGTTTATTTACGCATTGGCTACTGTTCCACTAATAGACAAACTGGAGCAACCTACTGAAGGTGCCCACATTTGGTATGCAGATGATGCCTCTGCTTTTTCTGATTTAGCTCAATTTGGGTCCTGACTTTGGCTATTATCCAGAACCATCTAAGTGTATTGTTGTTGTTGCTAATTGTCTTCAGCTCACTCTGTTTTTGACCGGTATGGAATCCGAGTCACCACAAGTCACAGGTTGTTGGGTGGTGTTGTTGGAGATGGAGATGGAATGACATCTTATGTCAATGCCTGTGTTAATGGTTGGAACTCGATTTTAGAGAAGATATTGGAGAAACTCAACCTCAGCTGGCTTACTCCGCATTCACTAGATCCATTCAGAGCGAGTGGACGTATTTGCAGCATGTGGTTTCCAATTGTGGTACTCTATTTCAGTCACTTGAAGATACCATTTCCAAGAAGTTCATGCCCACTATACTTGGTCATGAAGTGTCCCCTCATGAAAGGGGCATTGCTTTTATTCCTGCTAGAATGGGGGGCCTCAATATTCGTGATCCTACTAAAACTGATGTTTTTAATTATTCTTCATCGAGGAGGCTCACGTCTCTCGTTACTAGTGCAATCAAAGGATTCACTCAATTTGATTCAATGGAGTATCAAATCAGCTACCATCAAGGGGAAATTGCTGAAGAGAGGGATCTTCTCCTCGAGGCTATACTTAATGAAAATATCCAGCTACTGAATGCATCACAACAACGTGCCATTTATAGAACTAAGAATGAAAAATTGTCCTCATGGCTTACTGTCTCTCCTGTTGCAAAGAACCATTTCGATTCAACGGCTCAGGGATGCATTAGCCCTTCGTTACAAGAAACGGGAATTCCTTCACACTGTGATGGCTGTGGTGAGTCTTTTGACTTGTCACATGCCTTATCATGTCGGAAAGGTGGTTTGATCATCCAGAGACACAATGAGGTGAGGGATGCTTTTGGTGATTTGGCAAGTATCGCCTGGTCTCAAGTTACCCGTGAGCCTGTTGTTCGTGAAGCCTCCTCCAATACTACTGCCCTTGTTGCTGATTTATCTGTTCGTGGGGTCTGAAGCTGAGGCATTGTTTGATATACGAGTCATTGACACTGACGCCCAGTCTTATCGAAATCAGGTTCCCATCGATGTTCTAGCTGCAGCAGAGAGAGAGAAGAAAACGAAGTACCTTCACGCATGTACAGAACGACGTGCTTTATTCACCCCATTGTGCTTATCGGTTGATGGGCTAATGGGAAGGGAAGCAGCAGTATTTATCAAGAGATTGGCAGAGAGGCTTTCATACAAGTGGTCTACTAGCTATAGTATAATCCTTAGCTGTCGTTTATCGTTTGCCATCCTTCGAGCCACCATCCTGTGCCTACGTGGATCACACACAAAATGGAGATCAGTGGAGATGTATGACGGTTCGGCTATTAACCTTATTATGTCTTGACTCAAATCTATATATATATATATTTTCTTTTTTACAATTTAATTATCTTTGTTTTGTTTGTTATGCTAATTTTTATTATTATTATTATGTTATTATATTAAAGTACTTTTTAGTATGATAACAAAAAAATTCTTTTTTAATTAAATCTAACATTGTCACGTGAGATCGACCGCGGGACGGATTATATAAAATAATTATTATTTTATTGGCGGCATTGCTCGATATCGAATTCGAAGCGTCTATCATCTTTAGACTATCATCATTGCTAGTTAGTGTTCTTCACAATTCTTGGTAAGTTTGTATTGCGTTTGTTTGTTTGTTTTGATGTCCTATTAGCCTTTTGAAAGCCTTATTAACCAATAATTATCGCTTTCAAGCTAGGGCTTTTTGTTATCACCAATATTATATTAGCCTATTTTGAGTGCATGCAGTTATTGAAATATAGTAGCGTATAGTCTGGCTGTCCACACCCTTCACACACAAGGAAGGGTGTGGTATAACTGACAGGGCATGGGATCTACAATGTACACGCGCGTTTTGTGAATTCATTTTTCTGTTATACTTGTATAGATTCACGCTCGATCCCTTTATCCCCGTTGAAGCGTCGATCATCTTTAGACATCTTATTCCCCAATTGCTAGTCAGTGTTCTTCCGCAATTCTTGGTAAGTTTGTATTGCTTTTTTATTTGTTTGTTTGTTTGTTTTGGTGTCCTATTAGCCTTTTCAAAGCCTTATTAACTATCGCTTTCAAGCTAGGGCTTTTTGTTATCACCAATATTATATAGCCTATTTTGAGTGCATGCAGTTATTGAATTATACTATAGTCTGTCCACATCCTTCATTACTGAAAAATGTTTGACTTTTGTATGTGATCAAAAGTGTTAAAAAAGTGAGAAACGTTCATTTCTCTATAATGAAGGGTTTTGTGTATTTTATGGAAATAAACTACAATATAGTAATCACGCATTTTTTCACTGATTTTACAGCTGTAAAAATTATGTCAATATCTTATCACAAACAAAGATTATAAAGTTTTCACTGTCCAAGGTGAACTTGGACATACCATATACTCTGGCTGTCCACACCCTTCGCACACAAGGAAGGGTATCACTGACGGGTCTACAATGTACACGCGCATTTTGTGTATTCATTCATTCGGTTTTCTGTTATACTTGTATAGATTCACAATGGACAGACACCATAAGGACGAGTCAGGTAAACTTTTTTAACTTTGCATATACACTGTACTATAGACACCAAATGTGTTGTGCAAGGCTTAAAATTACTGTATATGCAACTTGTATGCATGGTGTACATGTATGCGCAGTGTAACTTGTGTGCAATAACCACACTTTGTGAAAATGTGGCTGAAGAAACATTTCAATTACACGGTATATTATTTCATGTCACAAATTATTATTATTGATGACTATAGGAAGCAACAGCAGTTGCTATGGCAGCGTGGAGAATGGTGCAAGGGAGATCACCACAACCACCATTAATAGATATACCATTAATTTCCTTCAAAGCATTAGGGTATACATCTGAACATTAAAAATAATTATTCCCTCTCGTCAAATCCAGCTGTGAAGCGGGAAATACACCAAAATGGTTCGGGAAGTGTTATGACGGACTCTAGAGATGGTAGTTTCGTCCAAAATCATCAATTTCTCATGCACTACAGTTTTACAACGATGATATCGAGGTGGCGAATCCATTGGGATCCAAAGCAGGTGTTCATAAATTAGGTTTGTGCAGCATGAAGTTATTATTATAATTAGGATGCTTTTATTTTACCTTCGGTAACATCCGACCGAGTTTTGCTCAAGCCTCAGAGCTATCTATTTACTAGCTGCAGCATACACTACTTACTTAAGGGAATATGGGTGTTCTGAATTGTAAAACCATTCGTTAATGACATGAATTTATTGGAAGAGGTTAGGTAATAATTAAGTCCAGGACACTGACAAATGCTGTATTACAAAGTTTCAGGATGACGGTTATGTGCTACAATTGGGAAATGATTGTACATGGAGCAGTTGTTTGCTTTTTGGGTGACGCACCTGCTCATAGCAGGTTTCAAAGAAGGTGTTGGCTTTTCATTAAGAAAATGCCGAATCTGTTTAGTAACAAAGGAGGACATATCGTAATATTATTTGACATTGTGTGAATACAATGGATTATATGATAAAATATCCATACTGTAAGTGTACCTCAGCAACAGTTAGGCCTACATATAATCTTCACACAAAAAACGGACTGTACTAACAACTATATAGATAAGCTACACACTGGCTATAATTATTCTAAAAAAAAGACAAGACTGTTAAACAATAAAAAACAGTGAACAACCACTTATACTTGGCCATATGTCTTGACTTGTGATATGTATGGTAAGTAAGAACTGGAGGCCTGTCCCCTTACAATTCGAAAGATACTAGGAACATAGTAGTGTTAACACAATATTATTCATTTTCCTTTGTTTACAATACAACATCGTTTTTCACAATTTCATGGACAACAACTAATTAACCGTGACCAGACCAGCCACAACTTCATACTGAAGTTGATTGAAGCAGACAAACATGGGAAGCATTCAACAACCTATGGAATAAATTCCCTATGATATTATGCATCCAGTGTTTCAGGGGGTAGCATGCTACCATATATCGGGTATTTTTCAAGCACTCAAAAACAACAAAACAGAAATATTCCACCATTTTAAAATTCGGATAGCAGGGTGTGTCCGAAATTAATAAATTCCGAAATTTTATTAAACGAAAAAAAGGGTTAAATACTTGAAAATAGAGGAATGGAGAAAGGCATCGTGCATTCGCGGGTATCATATCTACAAAGAAGTCTGGACTTCTACCATTGGAGAAGAACTTCACTGACACAAAAGATAGGTACTCAGTTGCTGTGATAAAGAACGGAACAATTGTTGGTCACTTACCCAAGAAAATTTCACAACTTTGTTCATTGTTTTTACGATGAAGAGGTACTATAACCATGACTGGTGTAAGACAACACAGTGCCGATTTAGAGCAAGGTGGATTGCAATTACCCCGTTTTCTAAAGCTACAGCCAAAAACATAGAGAAAGTGAAGAAATTATTAAACCGCCCCGAGGCAGCAGTAACTCCAGCCAGAATACAATAGTTCTACAGTGGATTATATAAGTACTATTATTCATATTTAGTATAGTAAACTAAAATTTTTTTACTATGATTCATATTAAGAGTAGAATAAATGTATTAATTGAAAAGTACATTATTCCGCAATGTCACAGCTAGTTATGGGTTAATCATCAGCATCTGTCTCCCTCACACCACCAAACATGACATTGCTGGGCACTTCCAAGATCTGTTGTAATCTCCTATGTATCTCTAGAAGCATGTTAGATCCAACCATACTGACCTCGTCGATTATTAGCAAAAGCAGTTTGGATATCCTACATCTCAGACTGTTTAATTTCTCACTGCTGAGTGGTTGATAATATCGACATTTAAAAGTAAGGCAGAATGGAGTGTCATTCCATCAATGTTAAACGCAGCCACTCCTGTAGGTATGGGGTGCCGTATGTAAAAATTAATGTATTTGATTCTCAAGTTAATAATGTAACTATATAGTTGGCAATTTAAAATAAATAGTTGACGATTTATTATATAGTTCACTATTTATTATATATGTGACCGGGCATGAGAAAACCAGACTTGTGTCGTTTTTTTTCGAAATTGAGTTATGTATATCATTAGAAAGTGCGTATCATGGCTTACAGTTTCGCGCAAGTGGCGTCAGTATCCTACGTTCCTCCGTCAAGTTATAAGCGATCAAACTGGAGATTTCTTTGGCTATGATTGTCGAGAAACGATCTGTTTATTCCATTTTTTCAAAAATCAACAATTTTCCGTTAGTTAATTAATTTAGGGAAATCACGTGACAGGTCTAAGTGAGAAAATGGCTGAAACGAGCAACTCGTCCTGGAAAATCGTCTTGAAACTACCGTCACAGGGTAAGCTAGTCTTAGTTTAAGTAACGTACATGTAGCTAATGTTGTATTAATGTTGATTATCATATGAAAAAAGAAAATAATGCATTATTTTGTCTGTACTTGTCGAGTAAAGTGTGGCCACGCTGACCACGTGGTCAACTTTTGCCTTGTTTATTTCTTTCTTGACTTGTTTCTTTCGCCCTGTAAGATATGTAAAGAGAATACTTGTTAGTTATAGACACTACACATGAATAACTTAGCTTTGGTATACTATCCTGATCGTATTCACTTTAACCCGTACACTGTTTAACTATAGACAAGAGAATACCTGTTATGTGTTACACTACCACTGTAATGGATGAGACTTTTGTAAGCTGGGAGTTCTTAAAAGAACTGATTAGGAGAAAAGAAAAACTTTGAGAAAAGAGAAGAGTATGTTGGTGATGGGCTACCTATGTGAGTATAGTAAACTATAATTAATTTTCTTGCCAGTTATTTACTTTTGTTACTCACTGTTTCCTGTTTCTTCCACAGGTTCTCATTGTGTGCCCTGGTTGTTTGCATTTGGAGCAAACTCTCTGATGTTTTTGTGGAGCTGATGTGGGAACAATCACAGCTGTGGGAACAGGAACAGGCTCATCTAGGAATGGTGGCTTTGGGCAAACAAGATCTTGACAGGAGGCGGAGCAATATTCCCTGATCTTCTCATACAGGTACTGCTGTCGATCATTCGAAAGTCCAGAAGGGGAAACCATTGGTGGTAGCTCGTTTGGCGATGGATCCCATGTGGTTGCGGTATTCTTCAATAACTTGATCGTTGTTGCCTCAGTGTTGCTGTACTGCTGTACCTGAACCGTTCCTGGTTGGCTGCTGGAGAACTTGAACTGGTGGTACGAGGTGATGCCAGGAATCTTCTTTAAATTGTCATTCAGGTACTCAGCCCAGTTGTAGGTTGGAACAAGCACTTCTCCAGATTGAGTTCCAACAAGCTGAGTTGTGTTAGATGTTGCGCTGCTATTCACCACTGCTACCAAATCATCCAGACAGTTCACCTCTGTTTGACGAAACTTCTGTTTCAGCAGACCAAAACACCAGTCAGGGGCAAACTTTGTATGCCCAACAGGGAGGAATCACAGTGTTATACTGGTGTTGAATCCCGCCATTACTCTCCAACAGAGATACTAAGGTATTTGAATAAAAAATAACTATGTATTACATGCTTACATGCTTCAAAATCATTTTAGTCTAACCTGCATCATCGTATTGTTTTTGTTTTGCCCTACACAGTTGTCAGCATGGAGATGGATATTAGAAGTACCGATGGTGTGATACTCTAGGTAGTGGTGAACCATGCTAACCACTGTGTTTCCTCCTTTCCCCGTGTCGACCGCTTCATCAATGAGGTAGTTCACTTGTAATGGAACAGCCTCACAGCACACGCCGAAAATCCCACATTTTCGAGGGGTTAAAAAGTACAGGGGTCCGACCTGCTGAGGGCTGCTAGGATAATGCACCTGTAGTAGTAACACTTATTAAATAACTTCTTTTACTTTTAGTGTATACCTGTTGGGCGTAGTCAAAGCTATAATGCATGACCAGTGGTAGGCGCACACTATTGAGGGCGGACTTAGCAGTTTCACATACCATCCTTGAGAAATTAAAGCTATTCGTAAGTATGTATAATGACAAATTATTCACACTCACTTGTAATAATTCCTCTCTGTGGAAACGACAGAAAGGTGCTTCATGGCTGAACCATACACCTGTTAACATTATTATATATCCTATACTCAATTTTTATAAATTAATTTTTATCTTACTCGAGATTTTTCGTTTTCCCCTTTATTAGAGACGTGAAGGATCAGCTTGCTGTTTTCTTGGCACTCAGCACAAAGGTCTGTCATTGGTTTCATCACCGTGAGCCGTGGGTTGTACAGCTTCCAGATAGCACAGAAGGTTCGGTAAGCCACAGTCCTTACTTCAGTCTCACCGGCATCAACATAAACATTCCAAACCTTCTTCTTAGTGGTACTGGATGGAAGCAGTTTCAACTGGGTGTCTTTATACCCAGGAATGCGACCAGGCAAAAGAATAGCGTGTTTCTCGGCATAGTTGAAGAGGAAGTCTACAACACCTTGAACATCAGTGTGTGACAGAGCATGCTTTGGTTGTCGGTGAGCATTTCCATGAACACTATAAGTTAAGTAAATTTAGATTAATTTTGTTGTTTTTAGTAGACTTACCGAGGAGTGATACCAGTAGACAGCAGGCTATGTCTCAATGCATTGAGACGGTACCGGCCAATTCCATGAAGGAAGAGGAACATGTTACGACATACCTATCAAATTCAGAGGTCATCATTTATTGCCGGTATACATGTACGTTGTGATAAATTTTACCTTCTGTCCTTTACGAAAATAGGAGGCACCAACACGTCTGCGGGCCTCGGGCTTGTGACCAGTATGGCATCAAGAGTGTGAGAACAGCACATCAATTGGCCCATGAGGAACAAGTCTAACTCGCTTTTGGTTAGTTCAGCACACTCTGCCCTTAGTTTCAGCACTTCATCAACATTAAACATCCCACTACATTTGTCACTACATCCACATCCATCTTCTAAAAACTTCACAACGTCAGATTTCTCTTTCATATCAATATCTCTTTCATCTAACCCTGCAGCTGTGTCATGGCAATCAACTCCCGTAACATCACTGCCATTTGTGAGATTTTCATCATTGGAAAGCCCAGAGGAAGCAGAATTTACTATAGAAATAATATTAGGTAAATACTACTTAAAAATATTGTAGCTAACTTACCTATTCCACTGTTTCTCTGTATCTCCTGATCCGTAGCTGCAATGTTTGGTGGTGTTTCGAAAAAGTCTTCAGTGTTAAAGAAGCATAAATGTTGTTACAAAAATAAAGAAATTAGTATTGTGTTATACCATCATTTTCTTCATCTTCATTTATAGTATTCTCATCCATCCCGTCAATAAAAGTTTCATCCATATTCATCCCATCGTCATCATCATCTTAAATTCAAAATAAAATTCATAGTTTGTAAATCCCATAAATGCATTCATTATTTACCATCATCTTCCGAGTCATCATCACAGCAAAAGTAGTCTGCAACAAAGTCAGCAATGGCATCTTGATCTCTGCTGTCCAGGAAGCTCATGAAACAGTTTAAACTCTTCGCTACTTTTTTGCTCGACATTTTGCGCACAGCCGTTTACTCGTTGCTAGAGTAGTTACGTCATGGTTACATGACGTCACTGCGTCGTTAATAATAATTTCCGTGTCATGCGCTCCGTTTACAAAGAGAAAAAAAGATACCAACGTTAGAAAAACGCTTCGTGGAGAAGAAAAGAAGACGATTTGGGAAGAAATCGAGATAGCTACACATTCTAGACAGGTCAGAGAATCCATTTATGTAAAAAAACGAGATCGTACGCGCGCGTAAAATTTCACTTAGATTGCAATTATCTCCAAACATTAAAAAACGACACAGGTCTGGTTTTCTCATGCGCGGTCACATATTTATTATATAGTTGACTATTTATTAAATAGTTCACTATTTATTATATAGTTCACTATTTATTATATAGTTCACTATTTATTACATAGTTCACTATTTATTATATATTTATTATATAGTTCACTATTTATTATACAGTTGACTATTTATTATAATTATAGTTCACTATTCATTATATAGTTCACTATTTATTATATAGTAGACAATTTATTATTAGTTGACTATTTATTATATAGTTCACTATTTATTACATATTTTACGATTTATTATATAATAGTTCATACTAGTATAATATAGTTTCATATTCAGCCTGGTTAAGTAATTTATCATATGTAGTCATAAATGAAATGGGTATAAAATAATGATGATTAAATAAGTGATTGTAACAGATAATGATGTTATTATTTAAACTTTACTCATAGTCGTCCAAAACCAGCATGCACTGAGAGACATATATTCATCGAAATTTTCAGCAGTATGGGATGTGGGATCATTTCACATGTACTAGATGTGGCCAATGGCGATGGATCGTGCAAAAAGCATATCTGAAGCTTTTTGTGAAATCCAGAAGGTGGTTCAATCCTGTAATAAACATTAGCACATCCCCCATTGTAACAATCACAGTTCGGCTTGTGTTATCCTCATCAAGAGATTCAAGTGCTACTGACACATTCATACAAAAACATATGAATCAACTATATGTCTATAGTTGCCAGGAACTAGTGTATAAGGAGGTCATGTATATTTACACACCCATATTGTGTGTGCATGCACGCACACACACATGAGCATGCACACACATTCGCACTCACACACAACACACACACACACACACACTTAAAGTACTTTTCAAGTAACAGGATATTATTATATATTATATTATTAGGATATTATTATATTATTATATTATACAGCAAGAACCAATGGAATTACTGCCTCCAACTAAGAAGGCACGATTGTTAGATTTTTCCAGTTTTTCTAAGGACT
>JAYJLX010055550.1:0-10533 GCA_036873525.1 Chalinula nematifera | reverse complement strand
CAGACATAGCACCTGCCAGTGGGTGATTCATATATGCACCACTGAAATCAATTTCTCCATCAAACTTAGCCATTAGTTACTCACATTTTGCTTATCTACTAATTAATATAGAGACAAAAGAATCGTTCCGTGGCATATGCAAAGCCCTAAAGGTGACCCGACTTATATTAAAAACAAAGATAGATTCTTTGTAGCTGTAGCAAAAACTATCGAGTCTGCTTCAACTCATCCAAAGTCTCCAGGTGGTTGCGTCATCGTACGCGACCGAGAGATTATTGGTGATGGTCGTAGCATCCTCACTGATAGCAAAGTAGAAGTTGATTATATTTGTTATGCAATCGCTGCTTCTGCTAAGCGTGGTACACCATCAACTGGTGGGACTATCTATAGCACTCGCTATCCCTTCTCTTCCTCTGTATTCCAAGCACATCTGATGGGTATCCGTCGCATTGTTGTGCTGGCTCACGAATGGGAGGCGTACTACAAAGATGAATTCAGACGAGCAGCACGACTAGCACGTGAGCTCAACCTTGCTATTGAACCAATCTTCGAAGACGAAGACCCACGATTTACTAAAAACGTTTATGACCGCAACATCGACCCGGAACTCTTCCGAAACTCGAACCCATTTGAAACGGATGAATATGATCCAACAGATGCAACAACTACCCACCATGAAGACACAACTACTGTTTGACCTTGAATCTACGGGCTTGTTACGGGTTGGTTCCACCATCCACTGCATTGTGATGCGTGACATGGCTAACCCAGACGAGCCTGAGGTGTTTGATTACAAACCTGAGCGAGCAATCATTCAGGGCATCAAGCAACTCGAACAAGCTGACACTCTTATCGGACACAATATTATTAGCTATGACATTCCGCTCATTAAAGAACAGTTTCCAGACTTTGCTCCACGGGGACAAGTTGTCGATACCCTTGTGCTTAGTCGCCTCTATTACCCTCATATCAGTGATAGAGATTACGAGCGTCGCCCACATGGAATGCCCCAGCGTCTCTACGGACGCCACAGCCTTGAAGCTTGGGGCTACAGACTGAAGTGTTTCAAAGGCGACTTCGGTAAGCACGAAGGTAGCTGGGAAGAATACACACCAGAGATGCTGGACTACTGCATCCAGGACACTGAAGTAACGCTCAAGCTTTGGGCACTTATGCAACGACGTATGGAGGATTATTCATGAGTACTACTACACCTAAGAAAGGCGACCCGCTTACCCACGAAGAAGTAACAGAAGCTGAGGAAATCGAAGAAGCTAAGGAAGAAGTTTCCGAAGTAGAAGAGGTTAAAGAAGAAGAAGTTAAAGAATCAGAAGAAGTAACTGAATCAGAAGAAATCGAAGAATCTGAAGAAATTGAGGAATCGGAAGAAGTAACTGAAGCTGAAGACGACGACGCCGAAGAAGGTGAAGACGAAGAAGGTGAAGGTGAAATGGAAGATGAAGAAATTGATTTAGAGGATATGTCCGAAGATGATTTAAAAGGCTTTATTGAGGATGTAATTAAGGACATGGTAGAAGCTGGTGAATTAGAAGCGGGAGAAGAAATGGAAATGGATGGCGAAGAGTCAGAAATGGAAATGGATATCGACCTTGAAGATGATGCAGCTCCTATGATGGAGAAAAAAGACGAAGACAAAAAGAAAGAGGAAGTAAAGGAAGAAGAAATTAACGAAGAAGAAGTTAATGAAGAAAAAGTAGAAGAAAGCAATGAGCTTGAAACTGCTTTAGCTGAAGTTGAGGAACTTAGAAAGGAACTTAACGAAGTTAACTTACTAAACGCTAAACTACTTTATACTAACAAAATCTTTAAGTCTAAGAATCTAACTGAAGACAAAAAAGTTAAAGTGCTTAAAGCATTTGACAAAGCGTCTACAGTAAAAGAAGCTAAAGTTATTTTTGAAACATTAAATGAAGGAATTACAGCTAAAAAAGCTAAGCCATCAATTAATGAAGTAAAAGGTAGCGCTTCAAAAGCAACAGGAGTTGCTCCAGTTGCTAAACAGCCGATTGTTGAAAATGATGCATTTAGAAGAATGCAACAATTAGCTGGTATAATTAAAAATAATTAATTTTAACCCTATTTAAAACTTTTAAATCATGAGTTTACAAACTTTATTAGAAAGTGCAAACCCATATCACTCAGTACAAAGCGACGCTGCTAGATTGGCTGAAAAGTGGGAAAAAACAGGTTTATTAGAAGGTTTAGGTGGTACTTCCAAAAATAACATGGGAATTATCCTTGAAAACCAAGCTAAACAACTTGTAGTAGAGTCTTCACAAACAGGTGGAGGTAGCTCTATTGGTGGGGCTGTATTTGGATCAGGTAACGCTGGTGAGCAATGGGCTGGAGTAGCTCTTCCACTAGTAAGAAAAGTATTTGGTCAAATTGCTGCTCAAGAATTCGTTTCAGTACAACCTATGAACTTACCTTCAGGTCTTGTATTCTATCTAGATTTCCAATATGGAACAGATAAGGATCCATTCTCTAACGGTGATTCAATGTACGGTGACGTATCAGGATTTGCTTCAAATGACACTTCAGGTGGTCTTTATGGATCAGGAAGATTCGGTTACTCAATCAATAACACTGGTTCAGTAGCTGTAACACATACATCACAATCAGCTGTATGGTCAGATATGAACTATGATTCAGATTACGAAGTTTCAGGTTCATACTTGAAATTCTCAGTAGAAACTGCTTCATTACCTAACGCTGACTTAGATGGTGTAAGAGGATTCTCATTAGTATCAGGTTCAAGCGTAGTATCTATTCCTGCTTTCACTAAGCATGATGGAGGAGACGTTGTATTCATCGTTGATGGTAATAACATTACTGACGGTGGAGACGTAGATGTAACTTACCAGTTACAACCACTTGATAACTTAAGAGGTGATTTCGAAGACGGAAACAACGCGTTAAACGCTTCTAACTCTGCTTCAATTTCAATCCCTGAAATCAACGTACAGATGAAATCATCTGCTATCGTAGCTAAAACAAGAAAGCTAAAAGCTGTTTGGACTCCTGAGTTCGCTCAAGATCTTAACGCTTACCACGCTTTAGACGCTGAAGCTGAATTAACTTCAATCTTAAGTGAGTACATTTCATTAGAAATTGACTTAGAAATCTTAGATATGTTAATTGAAAATGCTTCTGGTGGTACTGAAGTATGGTCTGCTATCAATAACAAGTATTTGTCTTCTGCAAATAACTTTGCTACTGATTTAGGATTCTATAATACTCAAGGACAGTGGTTCCAAACTTTAGGAACTAAAGTTCAAAAATTAAGTAACGCAATTCACCAGAAAACTTTAAGAGGTGGTGCTAACTTTATGGTATTATCTCCAAAAGTATCTACAATTATCGAAGCTATTCCAGGATTCGGTGCTGACGTAGATGGCGATGTAGAAAAATCATCTTATGCATTCGGTGTACAAAAGATCGGAGCAATGGGTGGTGGAAAAATTAAGGTATACAAAAACCCTTACATGAAGGAAAATCAAATCCTATTAGGATTTAGAGGATCTCAATTCTTAGAAAGTGGTGCTGTATTTGCTCCTTATATTCCATTAATCATGACTCCTCTAGTATACGATCCAGATACTTTCACTCCAAGAAAAGGATTGTTAACTAGATACGCTAAGAAAATGGTAAGACCAGAATTCTACGGATTAATCCAAGTAGAAGGTTTAGATACTATTTAATAGATATTTAAACATTTCTTAATAAATTAACCCGGTCTTTGACCGGTTTTTTTTATCCTTTGAATATTTATAACCAACAACGTTTTATGGGTACTATACTTATCTCATTATCTA
The DNA here is from genome assembly GCA_036873525.1 of Chalinula nematifera. Lineage (NCBI taxonomy): Eukaryota > Metazoa > Porifera > Demospongiae > Haplosclerida > Chalinidae > Chalinula > Chalinula nematifera. Next base: position 6,697 of record JAYJLX010055550.1, on the reverse strand, counting down.
CTTATATTGGAATTTACCCGTATCTTAACGTATTATCACTGTTTGCTTTAATCATTTGTATAACCCCTAATTTAATAAGTCTATGGCGTCAAAACCGCACACAGACGAAGTTTATCGTCCAAAGAGGATTCCAAAGAATCCAATTAAGTTCAAACTACAACTTAATGAAGAACAAAAAGAAGCGAAAGCAGTTATACTCCAAAATACAATCACCTTATTAGCAGGTGGAGCTGGAAGTGGAAAAACACTTTTAGCATGTAATGTTGCATTAGATGGTCTATTAAGAAGACAATATGAAAAAATAATCATTACACGTCCTACAGTATCAAAAGAAGAGATAGGATTTTTACCTGGAGATTTAAGAGAAAAAATGGATCCATGGGTTCAACCTATTTATCAAAACTTCTTTGCCTTATATGATAAGGTTAAAATCGAAAAACTTATAGAAGATGGTAAAATAGAAATTGTACCTGTATCTTTTATGCGAGGTAGAACATTTCTAGAATCAATGATCATTGTTGATGAAGCACAAAACGTAACTCATGAACAAATGGAAATGATTACATCTCGTATTGGTTTAAGAAGTAAAATGATGATTTGTGGAGACCAACATCAAACAGATTTAAAGAAAAAATCTGAATCTGGATTTAAATTTTTATATGCTGCGGCTAGAAAAATTAAAAACTTAGAAGCTATTACTTTACATAGTAATCATAGAGATCCTATTGTAGAAGACTTACTACAATACTACCAAGATGCTATTGATAAAGGTATATCAATAACTACCTCAGGTTCCTATATTTATAATAATAAGAATTAATTTAATATTTATAACAAAATTTAAATATGGCTAATATTCCCATATATGATGGTAACCCTAGTTGGGATTCAGCAGCAGTCCCCTTTGGCTTCTATAACGATGATACTGATTTTCAATCAGATTCAGTTAAAGTTGCTAAATTCTGTGCTCAAAGATTAGGTTACCCATTAGTAGATGTTGAGTTACAATCAGGTTCTTTCTTTACTGCATTTGAAGAAGCAGTAACTACTTATGGAAATGAATTGTATGCTCATATTATTAGAGATAATCAATTATCTTTAGAAGGGTTATCAACTGGTAGTAATTTAAATACTAGTATTATAACTCCTAACTTTGAACCTATTGTAAGATTAACAGAACAATATGGTGCTGAAGCAGGTAGTGGAGGAAATGTACCTCATTACACTGGCTCATTTGTAATGACAGCAAGTCAACAAGATTATGACTTAGCACAATGGGCATTAGATCAAGGTATATCTGGTAGTATAGAAGTTAAAAGAGTATTTTATCAAGCATCCCCAGCAATTACAAGATATTATGATCCTTATGTAGGAACTGGATTTGGTACTCAAAATATGTTTGATAGTTTTGGATTTGGTAGTATGAGTCCTGCTATTAACTTCTTGATGATGCCTTTAAATTTTGATTTACAAGCAATTCAAGCAATTGAATTAAATGATCAAGTTCGTAGATCTCAATATAGCTTTGAATTAAAAAATAATAAATTAAGAATATTCCCAGTTCCATCTTCAGGTAGTAGAAATTACTGGTTTGAATACATTGAAAGAGAAGAAAGAATATCTGGAAGTGTTAGTGATAGCCCAGGTGATGTTACTAATGTATCTAATACTCCTTATTCTAATCCTACTTATGCTCAAATTAATAGTGTAGGAAGACAATGGATATTTGAGTACACATTAGCATTAGCAAAAGAAATGCTAGGATATGTAAGAGGTAAATATAGTAATATTCCAATTCCAAATGCTGAAGTAACATTAAACCAATCTGATTTAATTACAGCTGGAACTGCAGAAAAAGCATCATTAATAGAAAGATTAAGAGGATACTTTGATGAAACTTCTCGTAAATCATTATTAGAAAGACGAGCACAAGAAGCAGAATTTAAACAAACGGAATTAAAACAAGTTCCGTATACAATTTATATAGGATAGTATGGCAATGTTTGGTCGCTCACGAGATGTGAGTTTAATAAGAGGACTTAATAGGGAGCTACTACATGATATTATTACACAGCAAGCTGCCTTTTACAAATATAAACTAGAGGAAACTATAGTTAATTTGTATGGCGAAGCATCAGGTGAAAAATATTATGATGGTCCTTTCTTATTTAATTGTCTTATTAATAGACAAGATCCAACTTATCCTGATGTAGATGAAGGGGTAGGATTTTCCCAAAATATATCATTTGCATTTTTAAGAGATGATTTAGTAGATGCTAATGTAGTACCTGAAGTAGGAGATATTTTATTATACCAAAAATCATATTATGGTGTTGATTCAGTAGTTGCAAACGAATATTTTGTAGGTAAAAACCCATCATATCCTAATAATAACTCTGATGGTACTCCTAATCCACTTAATCCTGGATTAGAAGATTTTGGAGCTAATTTATCTATTATTTGTAACACATATAAAATACCTGCTGATAAAGTAGCTATTTCACCTTATAAAGAAAGATTTTAATGCCTAATTTTAAACCATATCCTAAAAAACAAGAAGAAATTAGCAAAAGCTTAGTTAAGCCTTTTGATACTAAAAGGGGTAATCCTAATAAAGATATTAACCCAAATAAATCTCAAACTGGAATTGAATTTAACAGATCAACTAAAATTAGTCAAAAGAAAGATACTTCAAAACAATTTTCAGTTGGTATTAAGGATATTGATGAAGCAGTATTTTATTATTTTAATAATGTTATAAAACCATTCGTATATCAAAATGGTGAAAGGAGATCAGTTCCTATTATCTACGGTAATCCTGAAAGATGGAAATCATTCCAAAGAGATGGATTTTATAGAGATAAAGGTGGATCTGTAATGTTACCTATTATTGTAATTAAAAGAGATACTATTACAAAAGATAGAACATTATATAATAAATTAGATGCTAACTCACCTAATGCTAATTTATATGCAGGGTTCCAAAAGGCATTTAATAAGAAAAATACTTATAATAATTTCAATTTATTAAATAATAGAGTCGCTACTAAAGAATTTAATGCTGTAGTTGTTCCTGATTATCTTAATATAACTTATAGTTGTATTATACAAACATATTATATGGAACAATTAAATAAAGTAATTGAAGCAGTAGAATATGCTTCTGATTCATATTGGGGTGATCCTGAAAGATTTAAATTTAATGCCCGTATTGATCAATTTACAACAGCAGTAGAAATAACAGCTGATAAAGATAGATTAGTAAAAGGTACATTTAATATCAATTTAAGAGGTTATATTGTGCCTGATGTAATTCAAAAAGATTTAAATGCAATTAAAAAGTTTAATTCAAAATCCAAAATTACTATTACTTCAGAAACAACAGGAAACATTAATGATGTCCCGTGATAATCTAAATTAGGGTTTTTATATTATCATACAATGAAAGTTTTATTTATAGCACCACATTTAAGTACAGGAGGAATGCCTGCGTTTTTATTAAAACGTATTGAGGCAATACAACAATATACTAATTGGGAAGTTTATGTAGTTGAATGGAAATGCTATAGTAATGATTATGTTGTTCAAAGAAAACAAATCCAAAAATTATTAGGAGAAAATTTTTATAGCTTTTTAGGAGATAAAAATGCACAAAAAGGTATTATAGATCTTTGTTACGAAAAAAATATTAATATTATTCATATAGAAGAAATTCCAGAAGGATTTGATCCAGGTAATTCATTTGATTCTGAGCTACAAAAAGAATTATATGATAAAAAACATCCTTGGAAAGTAGTAGAAACTTGTCATAATATTTACTTTGACCCTACAGAAAGAAAATTACATGAACCTGATGGTTATGCTTGTGTTACACCTCATCATATAGAAAACACTTTCAAAGACCAAAAAGCTAAAAAAAGCTTAATTACATTTCCAATTGATCCTCTTATACAATCATCTAAAACAAGAGATGAAATATTAACTGAAAAAGGTTATTTATTAAAAGGTGAATACCATATAGTAAATATAGGATTATGGACACCAGGAAAAAATCAAGGATATGCTTTAGAGATAGCAAAGAACTTATATGAGAAATATGGGTACACTTATATTTTCCATTTTGTAGGTAATCAAGCTCCTAACTTTAAAAAATATTGGGAGCCATTAATGAAAGAATTTCCTCCTAATGTTTTAATTTGGGGGGAAAGAAATGATACAGACATTTTCTTTAAAATGTCAGATTTAATGTTATTTACTTCTAATTGGGAATGCAACCCAATAGTATTAAAAGAAGCTATTTCAAATAATATTAAGATAATGGCTTATAATTTAGATCATTATGGAGATGAATATACTCCTTTTATAACTCCATTAACAGGTAATTTATTTACTGATAAAAACAATTTAATAGAAACAATTCATTCACCTATTAAATATAATTCTAAAGATATTACTAATTCAGTTAGTGAATTTGCTAATAACCATATTAAATTTTATGAATCATTATTAAATGAAAAATGAAATAAAAATTTCTTTTGATTATGCCCCTAAAGTAGAAGTAGTAGGGGATGTTAAGCAAAACTATTTTGTTGAGTTTATTGATTCTGAAACTAATAAACTTGTATACTCTACTAATATTCAAAATAATATGTGGAGTAAATGTAGCCAAAAATGGCATACTCCTTGGATAATTAAAGTTAATAATAAAATAGTTCATAAATTTAATCCTAAAGGTAAACATATTAGAATATCATTAGCATCAAAATCTATAGGAGATACATTAGCATGGGCTCCTCAAGCAATAGAATTTGCTAAAAAATATAAATGTAAAGTTTCTTTATCTACTTTTCATAATGAATGGTTTAAAAATTTACCTAAGTATAAAGATATTAATTTAGTTGAACCTGGAGAAAATGGAGATTATTATGCTTGCTTTGAAATAGGATGGTTTATAACTAATAATACATGGGATGAAGGTTCTTACCATCCAAATAAACCAAATACTATACCATTAATTCAGGCAGCTACTGATATATTAAATTTACCCTATAAAGAAATAAATCATGGCGTTGACTTTAAACCTAAAGAAAGACCATTAAAAGAAAAGTACATTTGTATAGGACCTCATTCTACTGCAGGATTAAAAGAATGGCCCTACCATTACTGGGAAGAATTAGCAGGAATGTTAAATAATAAAGGATATAAAGTAGTAGATATATCCTATGAAGACCATAATAAAAAAAATATCATAAATAAACCTAAATTAAATTGGGAAAATACCTATAACTATCTATATCATGCAGAATATTTTATAGGATTGGGTTCAGGGTTATCTTGGTTTAATTGGGCTGTAGGAAAACCTACATTAATGATAAATAATTTTATACCCTATGGGTATGAATTTACACAAGGTTTAACTAAAGTAGAAGATTATTCTGTATGTAATAATTGTTGGGTAAATAAAAATTATCAATTTGATAAAGGAGATTGGAATTGGTGTCCCGAAAATAAAAATACACCTTTACAACATATCTGCCACAAAGCAATTACACCTCAAAAAGTATTTAAAACACTAGTTAAACTATTGGAATTTAAATAAACCTATATATATTTATAACAAAAGAAAGTATGAAGTTGTCTAAAGAAGAGTTGCAAAAAGTACAATCCAATCAACAAATAAGTAATGAAATTATATTTGCGATTGGAGAATTAGAATTACAAAAAATTGGTTTAGTTGATCAATATCGAGAGCTGGCGCAACAGCAAAATGAATTGGGTAGTGATTTAACTAAAAAGTATGGAGATGGTAAAATAAACTTGAGTACTGGAGAAATTACCCCAATTGAACCAGAAAATTCAGATAGTTCAAAAACCTCTTAGTTCTTTAAAGAATTTTTTAATATTTATAAATAAATAAATAAATTAAACATATAAAATGGCAGAAACATTAATCTCACCTGGTGTATTGGCTCGCGAAAACGACCAATCTTTTATTCAAGGTCAACCCGTAGAAGCAGGAGCTGCTATCGTTGGACCTGCTGCTAAAGGTCCTGTTGGTATTCCTACATTAGTAACTTCATTTAGTGAATATCAAGCAGTTTTCGGTGGAGCAGTTACTAGTGGATCTTCTGAATACACATATTTAACGTCTATTTCAGCTAATAATTACTTCTCTCAAGGTGGAGAATCATTGTTAGTAACTAGAGTTGTATCTGGTTCATTCCAAGGTGCATCTTCAGATAGAATGTACAACGAAGCAGAAAGTGGAGTTATTGATACTGGTGCTTCATTATCCGTTGGTAGCGGAGGAGAAGGTGGAACAGCTGGTTCTTATACAGTTACTCCAACTGGTTCATTAAGTGGAGAAGCTGCTTCATTAACTATTGTTACTAGTAATAGTAATGGTAAATTATTAGGTGGTCTTGATGCTTTAACTTCATCAATTACAACTAACTCATCAGATGCTGTTGATAACACTTATTCAGTATCACCTTCAGGTGGTAGTGGAACAGGTGCTGTATTAAACGTAGTAGTATAACTAGTTGTAGTGTTAGTACTAGTGTTATAAGCTGTTGTAAATGAAGTAGCAAAATACGTTATAGTAATAGTACTTGTTGATCTACTAGTACTTCTATATATAGGTGAAGTATTCAATGTGTTTCTTGCAGTAGAAAAAGTAGTGGTAGTACTTCTAGTC
>JAYJLX010055539.1:0-10538 GCA_036873525.1 Chalinula nematifera | reverse complement strand
CGGTGAATTGACTCCATCGGCACGATACTCTGTGTCCGTGAGTGCTGCTAACTCAGCTGGTCCCGGGATCGAGAGTGTGCCTCAGGAGTTAGGGGAAGTCCAACCTGACAGTAATGACGAGGGAATATTTACGATTATGAATATTGTCATCGTTGTCTGTTGCGTCCTGGGGTTGATTATACTTGTGGTGTTCATTGTATTAGTTTTGTTAGTGGTCAAACGACGGAATAGACCCTCTAAACAGTATGTCTAATTGAATTGTACAAGAGAATTCTCTATAAACAGCATTGAAACTGAAGATACTCGTACTATAACCTTGCGCCCATCAATATAGTATAGTAGTTCTATTATTGATAAAAATATTGTGGTGTTGTGATATAGGGGTATGTAGAGGGTATGTAATATAGGGGTATGTAATATAAGGGTATGTAAGGGTATGTAATATAAGGGTATGTAATATAGGGGTATGTAGTGTGCAATACAGAGGTGTGTAATATAAGGGTATGTAATATAGGGGTATGTAGTGTGCAATACAGGGGTATGTAATATAGGGGTATGTAGTGTGTAATACAGGGGTATGTAATATAGGGGTATGTAGTGTGCAATACAGGGGTATGTAATATAGGGATATGTAATATAGGGGTATGTAGTGTGCAATACAGGGGTATATAATACAGGGGTATGTAATATAGAAGTATGTAGAGGGTATGTAATATAGGGATATGTAATATAAAGGTATATGTAATATAGGGGTGTGTAATAATCTAGGGTGTGTGTATAATGGGTGAGGAGGGGGGGGGGGGGGGGAGGGATAACATGATGTTTATCAAGGTTATAAGGTTATTCATACTGGATTATGTTACCAACTATCTGACAAATGCCTATATGAACATAACATAATTAAATTAGTCGTAGATCGTTCACTTAATTAATGGATTGTAACTTGTTGACTTTTCACATTCCGTTTATATGTTACTCTAACTTTAAATTCAATTTTCCACTGTCAGGCCACGTCAGCCATCTTATTTGTCATTAACCTCTCTGTCGCTTTTCCCTCCCTCTCCAGGAATCCCGAAGAGCTCCCCCAAGGCCTCAATGTTGTAGTCCCCGCCCATATCCCAACAGGACCCTCGATGGCATACGGACAATTACCCGGAACCCCGGAGCCCATGCTAGACAGCAACCATCCCCTCGGCAAGACACACATAGTAGCCCATAACCCGACATACACTCGCACACCCGAACCATTCGAACAGCCACCAACGTATAACTATGCGTATGCTAAACCCGATAGTAATGGACACTCGTATGAAAAACCAAGTGGGCCGCAACATAACCAGACATTCACTCGCACGCCAGAACCATTCGAACAGCCACCGACCTACAACTATGCGTATACTAAACACGATACTACTGGACACGCACACGAGAAACAGAGTGGGCCGGAACACATGTATGAATGTATTGATAATCTAAATTTGGGTAAGGAACCGCCGTCCTATGATGTACCTAAACCCCAGCTGCCTGCTCCACGGCCCTCTATGAGTAATGGGTCGAATCATATCACTAAGCCAACTACCGATCAGCAATAGCTTTTATTTTTGTTGGTTTTTTTTTTAACTTCTAAAAAAAACGTTTTTTTTTTCTTTTTGCCTCTCACACCACCCACATTATTTTTTGATACATATTGTATATGTAATAGCTCTTTATCACAATAATAATTGTAAGTGTTATATAATATAATATTATATATCAATAAAATATATAATTATAATTATTTTTGTTTGTTAAATACGTCTAAAACTATATGTTTTAATGTTTGTCTTTGTAACAATTGATCGAGATCATGAAATTATTATAATTGAAGAAATTAAAACATGTACAATTTTAGAGGGCGATTCGTTCCGACCATATAAAAAAAATTATGTATAGTTATGCATGTCTAATCTGTAAAAATAAGCTGCAGATATAAAACTATAATTAGCTGCAGATATAAAACTAATTAGCTATACACCACAAAACTGCATGATCAAAAAGACTGGCTAACCACGCCCCTTTGAGGGTGTGGCTAGCTAGTCTACTGCAGGCAGCTCTTTACCAGACTATAGCAGATGGTATGGCTATTTTGTCCTCTGATATCACCCTCAAGTTATTAGAGAAGAAAAAGAAAGTAAGTAGACTAAGTGCTGAGCTATATAGTCTATAGCCCCAACTGTATAGATGTATTAGACTATAGATGTATGTCTTGTTTATAGGATGATAGTCGTTCAGTGGCTTTTTATGACCTCTCCAAATTGAGAACCAGATATCAGCTATGGATGGACCACCTACCCAATGTCAAGCCATTCTATGGTAATAACTAGCTTTAAATTATATAGTGTAGCCATACATATGTATAGAGATGTTTCCCCATGCCAGGCGGACAATAGTCTTGCATAGCCAGCCCCTCCCACTTGCTACACGTGGAGAGGGTCTGATCTATTGGCCGTATCACTTTCGTTCCAGAATATCTTATTTTTGGGTAGTTAAAACGTCATCAAGATTAAATTTTCTTTGAAATCGACGGCATTTTATTAATTATTGATCGGTCATTATTTTTACTGATTTACAATCATTTTCAATGACGAGACAGTGATGGGGAGGTGCTAGCCAAAGAGTTCTATTTGTTTTCCTTCTTGCAGCTGTTAAAAGCAACAACGACCCGCTACTATTGGAATGCCTGGCATCTCTTGGTACTGGATTCGATTGTGCTAGCCAATCTGAGATAGAAACAGTATTGGGTTTAGGTGTATCACCTGAGAACATTGTATTTGCGAACACTTGCAAATATGAATCACATATCAAGTAAGCTATTGCATTAGTTCATATAATTATGATTATGATTCATTTGACAGATATTCTGCTGACAATAATGTCTCACTAATGACATTTGATAACGAACCAGAGCTACATAAGATATCCTCTCTCTACCCTACAGCAAGGTATATTAGATTATACTGCATAATGTTTTCTTAGTTATACATTTATTGTAATGGATGAACTATAGGCTGATGATCAGAATTAAAGCAGATGCAAAAATTTCCCTATGGAAGCTTGGGGAAAAATTCAGATGTACCGTATCAGAAGCTAAAGACTTGTTACAAGTGGCATGGGATCTTGGTTTGAATGTAGTGGGAGTAAGGTACACTATAGACAGACATTCATTGTTATAAATATATAACCCTTTAATAACTTAGTTTCCATGTGGGTGGCGGTAGTCAAGATCCCGAAGGCCATTGTACGGCAATAGTTAAGGCTCGGGAAGTATTTCAATATGCTGTAAGAAGATATTAATCACTACAAGTATAATATTATTATAGTTCTGTATGGTATACGCACACAGAATGGAATAGGGTTTGATTTCACTCATTTGGACATAGGGGGTGGATTCGTTGGCACAGGGAAAGAGAACGATGTTTTCATTAAAGTAGCAAATGAAATGAGCAAAACCATTCAGGAGCAATTCAAAGATTATCCAAATTTGACAATTTTTTCCGAGCCAGGTAATAATATTATTATTATGCTATAACACGTAATTTTTTTTTCCTTTCCTCAGGAACATTCTTCTCCCAATCGTGTGTGACTATTGCTACACGAATAATTGGTAAAAAGTCTGGTGTAATTAGTGCTGAGAGTTACAATTAGACTACAGTGTATTACATTAATGACGGGTTATTCGGTAATTTACAGTATCTCATGTATATTGAGAAAACAATTCAGCCATTCAGTGGACTGGATATGCAGGTTAATTATATATTATAATTATACCAGCTACCTTAATTATTATTAATTTTATAGTTCGAAGTGCTCCGGCCCTCTATTATCCAGGGATTAACGTGTGACAGTATGGATAAAATAGGACCAGAATCACTTCCTAATATGAAAGTGGGGGATTGGTTACTTTTTCATGATTGTGGAAGCTACACAACTGTTTTGTATAGAAAGCCGCATAGCTTAGCTGCTGAAGTAGTCTACTATAAGGATAATGTGGAGGTGTTTCCTAGAGTACAAGGTACAGTTTAGTTATATTAATTTTTTATTACCTTTAATTAATTTATTTGTCCTATACATAGTGGCTTACACACACAATAAGGCTGAGATTAATGCAGATAGTCTTACCATACATGAGGTCGCATCCAGCAATGTTAGCGAATTTATTTCAGAACAAATACACAAAGCTGTAAGTTATAATCATTAATGATACCACCTGCACTGTACGTGAACAGGACCAATGCCTTTATATACTTTAAGGCTGGCAAATCCACTCCAGTAGGATTCTGCAATCTGTCAAGAATAGACGCTAAGTACCGTCTATGGACCAAGCATCTACCCAATGTGAAGCCTTTTTATGGTAATAATAATATTTATAATAATAACTATATATTGGTGTAATATATTCAATACTACAGCTATCAGGTGTAACATTGATCCAATTATATTGAGCCATCTGGCTAGCCTTGGTATAGGGTTTGAGTGTGGTACTCGGGAAGGAATAGAGATAGTCTTGGAGTTATAGGAGTGTCACCCATGAACACAATCATAGCCACACCCTGCAAACCCACATCACATATCAAGTTTGTATTGATTGACCCATGCTTTGGCTGCATGTTTATATAATAAAACAATGTATAGGTATGCTGCTGAGAGAAATATATATTCATTGCTGACCTTTGACCTTGAATCAGAGCTCCATAAAAAAGCCATGTTCCATCCAACTGCACAGTAAGTTAAGGCTGATTTACGATACGATGCTAGATCAATAATGCGTGTGCAATTTGACCTTTTGGTGCACATTTTGCATTGGAATAGACAGCGATTCTATTCCAGCTGCCAATGTAACATTTGGTAGTGTTCGCAGTTGCACCTTTATACTAAATGTGTAATAGCGGCCATTTTGAATCAATTTTTGTTTACAAGCTAGGCATTTATCAGTTATATAATACTGTAAATAGTCGTGCTGGTTGATCTCTCTATTTCATATAACGAGAAGTTTCGTTTCCTTCCCTCTCTGAAGAACAAGTAGATTATGGCGACAGCTCCCGGATCCCAATCCAACGCCCACAATAAAAAGCAAGTACGAGGGTTTTATGGCGGCTACTGGGAAATTGGATTCAGGATATTCCACTTTGTGAGTGATCATGAGGACCAGAGGGTCCATTACTGGTATATGTAATCACTTGTGTTTATTGTTGTTGTTTTTGTTGTAGTAAGTCCATAGGAGCTTTAGTTTAAAAAAATAGGCTGAGACATTTGTGTCAGACAAATAGGGAGATTGTACCACAAGTTGTTGCTAATGCTGAAACACTAGCTTTTGAATGATCCGTATTGAACCAATAGCCACAGGCAACGCATGCAGTATCACTGGCAACTGCATGGGCTTACCTGTGTGGTTGAAAGGCGATCATTCTTTGGAGAAGTTACTTCAGCTGACACAATAAAACAAAGCTGTTCTATAGCTGACCCCATAGAAGCCTTAGATGGCTACTTATTACATTCCACTATAAGCAACAAATTGTGTTACAATGTCTCTAGACCTATTTGAGTTAGACTTGGCCCCGGGCCTGCGTGACTATAGTAACAACTAACGAGTGCAAATATTTTAGACCAGCCTGTACTGGTTTAAATAATTGAAGGCAAATTAAATGATTTGAAGTTTACAAATCCCATTAGGTAGATGTAGCCGGACCAGTATGTAATAACTTTATTTTAATGATGAAGGAGGCGGAGCCACTAGTTGCTCACAACAGGCTTGATTATGATAATACGATAGTTTAAGTTCCATCCTTACACGCTGTCTTTATAGAAACAGTGTCTAATTTCTCTTTATTTCGCTAATTGAAGCTGTAGTAATGCTAGATTGACAATACAATGTTAGAACATTACACAGCATTTCTATTCTGCTGAGACGTCTGCATCAAGATTACAGAAAATATTCAGGAATATCCAGTGTGTTTAGTATTGTGAAACCATCTTTATAGTATTAAAATCTTGCGTTGACAACTCGATCGTACTCTTACTGTGTATTTATACTTATATTATTGTTTATATTACATTTATGAATATAAAGTTTATAGTGTGAATCAGCCTTAATTACCCAACCATGAAATATCATTACTGAACACAATTGATTTGTTCTAATAAGCATTGTAACCATTGCTATAAAAACATTATGTCTCTCATTGGCATTCTTCTACACTTATGACTGTGTTAGTTCCAGTAGTGAGTCGTCATGTGACTCTAGTATGTAATTGTCTCATGTTACTCTACGGGCGTAGAAGAATGCAATCAAAATTTCACAGCTAATGGTTAAAGGTGAATTGCGTCCATCGTTCTCATGTAGTATATAGTGTATACAGCCCCATTTTTCATCATACATACAGTACGTACATAGATTAAAGTAATTCTATAAAATTAAAAAAAAATTGTCGTTATTTCAGACCTTCATCCTGTCTCATGTTATCATATTTGCAGTAGCTCTGCATGGGTGTAAATGGCTCCATTAAGGATGGACAGTATCCAGAGAGTATCACTAATTGCTCCAATCTGAAAAGGGTCAGCTCTCTTAATCCTGATGGAGTTCGTAACTCTGTTACTATCTTTTCCAGTGTCTTCCTGGCTGTATCCATCATAGCCTTTGGATTCCTGTTCACTATCTTCATGATTAAACTGTTGAGCCCGGAAATGATTGAAAATGCTTGGAAAGGATTTTTTTGGGTGGTGAGTTTTGCATAATTGTCTGTAGGTATTTACTGCTTGTAAATTATGTTATCAGGAACAGTACAATGGAACCTCTGTAATCAGAACACTCTGAAATAAGGACACCTCTGTAATGAGGACACTGTCTCGAGTTCCCAAATGTATGCATTTCATTGCTAAACTACCTTTGAAATTAGGACACCTCTATGATCAGGACACTTTATGTTGGCCCAATGGTGTCCGCAATAGAGAGGTTCCATATATATAGTATATATGCATTCTTTACCTCCTACACATTATTGTAATCAACTTGCTACTATCATTTAGACAGGAAAACAGTACATTGGTTTGTATAGGCACACATAGCTTTATTAAAAGGTCAACTATTGTTACTGCCTCAGTGTTATATACTGTATAGCATATACTTACTGAACAATGTTCTCACTATTAATCTTGTAGTTTGTACATGTACTGTTTGTATGATTCATGAAAATGCAGTCAATCTCTCGTGTGCACTAATTAATTATTAATTAATTCCAGTGATTTGTTTTATGTATTTTATATAGGAAAACACTATGACCCAAATCTTGACCCATGCATATGCTGGAGTAGTGGTTGGTAGTTTCCTTATGGGCGGTATTGTAAGCGGTTACTTTACTGTCTTTGAGGATGAATTCACTGATAATGATGTCCTTAAAAAGTTCCGTGTTGTTGCCAGTCTCATGTGGGCCACTTTTGTAAGTCCTGACATTATTTTTTAATCATGGCTTTTTTTTTTTTTTTTTTTTTGAATTGTAGATTAGCTGTCTTGTGCCAAATGTATAAATGTATAGCTTAATATAGCAGAGACTGTGTATAGAATAGACAAGTATTGATGGTGTACTATGAATACTCTGTGTATTTGCTTTTGTTCGTACTGTGTGTGATTGTTAGGAATACAACAATTTCCCATGTTGTTGAAATGTAATGACATCCTGTAATGAATCTACACATACAGTGTGTTTGTATATGTTACCTTTCCATTTCTCTCGGTTCCTTAGGGGATTTCCATTAGCTCTTATCTTCAAATGTTCTTTGGTCATTCTGAGCTAATCTGGGCTGGCAAAAAGAGGTAACTATGGTGTCTCGGGTTGTGGAAAACGTGATGGCTGCAATGGCAATGGTACCAGTGACACAGAGATGAACAAGAAAGTTCTAACCTAATAAAGAAAAATTAACAAGAAACATTATATAATTGTAATAATTATTAAACTAACTAAATTAACAGTTACATTATACGTTATATGCTGCATTAACCCCATTATTTCTAACCCCATTAAATTCAGAGTAGTTGATATGAAACATCAACACATTTTACTGTAATATGTTAAGTTGATTAAGGTAATGGTAGGCCAGGCAGGAGAGGTTGTAGTGGGTGGAGTCATTAACTATGCCTTGAAGGATGTCGAGAGTGCAATTGAATGGGCTTTAAACAATTCCAAATATGTGCTGCACTAGCTTGCTTGTACTATGGTTGCACATTATTTTAATGTGTACTTTTATACATTACACTAGCTATATATAGTACTGGATTGCATGACCCTGAATACCAATAGAACTGCACACAAAGAAAACTTCTTGTTGGTAATATGCAGTTCAAACTAGCTCTTTAAAGTCCCTTTTGTATCATGAGGATTATGTAATTGAGTGGGTTTAAAACATCATAAATGAACTCCAAATATGTGATAAGTTCCTGGTACCAGTATGCCACATGTATAGCCTAATACTGACCATATTGCTTGTACTGTAATACATAATTTGGTGGCAGTGCATTTATGTAAGTTCTACACTGAATTGGATGATCCTATGAATACCAATTGTACTACTGTCTGCACAAAACCAGCATAAAATAAGTATACTAACGTGTATTTGTATATAGGTAGTTGTATTTGATTCCATTCATGCACTTAATTGACGAATGTATGATGACTGACACCCTCTTCCAAATAGCTAGCCCCTTCTGTGCACTGATTGTGTATTCCATGTATAAATAGGCCTAAATTACTGTAGCATGTACATGTCAGTAGTTAAAAATTAAATTAGTAAATGCTTTGTGGAAGCAAAATAATATTTATGAATTTCTTGGTTTTAGAAATTATAATAATTCAGCATGCCCACTATAAAACTATTGAAATACAATATTCAAGTGGGCAAATAAGCTATAATAACTAAAAATAAACTACTAAAACAAGAATAGTCTCATCACTGCTTCACAGTTCTCCCTTTAGTGCCAATTTCTCGAAAAGAGCAGTCACGCACTCTTCCATTGCTGTTTCTCTGCTGTACTTAGTGCGCACCTCAGCAATTCCTGTGCACTTATCCACACAGGTACATATCCACTTCCATTCAACCCCTCTCCGGATTCCTTGCGTGCTCCATTTCACAGTGCAGCCATTATCTCGAGGGATCTACAAATAATTAGACTACAGTGTGGATAGGATATAGCCGGTAATAATATTATTATCGGGTTGATTATAAGATAAGGTTAGGGGAGACCCTATAGTCTTGTTCCTAGCCTCCCCTATATTGCTTGAACTAATGGGGACATGCAGAGGGTCTGCATGGCCAAGCGGTGCTATACAGCAATTAACTTGTTCTAGAGAATCCTTACAATGCCCAAACGCTAGGTCATCGTTCGTGACAGTAATCTCGACATGGTGGCTTTACATTATTTAATGTGCTTTTGACACCATGTGTACAAATCTAATTAGTCCCACATATTTCTTGCGGCTGAACAAGTTGGCATAGCACTTGGCAAGCCTATATATAGGGAGACCGGCCCTCCCACACATACTCACGAATTCTATAATGCTATACTCAGTTGTTTTCAGTATATAGGAGTGCATGTGTCCCGCTGAAAAAATGCATGTACAATTTTAAGCTCATATAGTTTTGGCTAAATAAGGGTATCTGAGTCAACCTCTACTGTGCAAACAGTGGCACTGGTTATTTAGGTCCACAAAAAAAACTACTGTAAATCTTTAAAATTCAGCACTTCAATTAATCCGTTAAAATAAATAATTCTAAAAATTCGTTTACTAAAAAATTACTTAAAACTTGAATTACTGTTGCTTTGAGTTCCAATTTTGCTTCATGGAAGAACACAACACCATGGCTACAACTGAACAGCCAGGTAAATTTTTTATTGGGTGCGAGTTAAAAAAATACCTTAATTGTAAAAAAATTGCCACGAGGAGAAAAATTTTATTTTTACCTCCAATTATCATTTGCTATTCCAGAACTTTGCTGTAATCTAATTTGCCGAATTTTTAGAAGATTTACGGTATTATATACATTTGTTTGCATTCAGTTTAGCGTGCAATTAGCCTGTAATTATATACCATATCAGGAGTCCGTAATGATAAAACACTAAGGGTTTATCATTATGGACTCCTGACCATATAGATAATTGTACTGACCTCTCCTTTCTCTTCAAGTAGTTCATTAGCGACTTTTGCCGCTTCGTCAATCTTGTCCTTTATATCACCGAGTGAAAATTTAGCACTTACATGACCTGAAACACATGTTTATATATATAACCACAAAGTCCAACAAACACTATGGGTAACTTTGAGCCAACTCAGTTACAGGCAACAAATTTTCAAAACTGAGTTAATTAAAAAAAATTTTTTGAGTAACCATTAAAGTTGCTCATGATCACCATATCAAAGGCAGAGGGGGGGGGGGAGGGGGGGGGGGGGGGGGGGGGGAGGGAGAGGGGGGGGGGGGGGGGGGGGGGGGGGGGGGGGGGGGGGGGGGGGGGG
>JAYJLX010055528.1:0-10539 GCA_036873525.1 Chalinula nematifera | reverse complement strand
CTTCTATCCTCTTAACCACCTTACTGATAATGGAGTCTACCAGTGTGTGGTTAATGTGACACCAACTTACCATATTTATTCCAATGGTATTTCTAACAGTACACTGACAAATATTTCTGAAATCCTTGGTTAGTATGAATTGATATAAAATGCGTTATTTTGTATTAACAGCTTAATCTCTGTTAATAGATTTACCAGTACCCTTAGTCAGTGTGTATGGATCGTCTTCTAGTCCTGATGTTGGTGAACCATTTACACTAGTCTGTAGTGTATCTGTTATTGATAGACTAATAGTCTCACCCGATATCACATGGACTAGGATAGGCAATGATAGTATTAGCACAATACCAATTCGTACTGGGAATGTACTGTCACTTGAGTTCAATTCACTAAATTCGTCCGATGCTGGTCAATACACTTGTGAATCAGTTATAACATTGACTAAAATAAATCTAACTCAATCAAATGAATCTCATGAAAGTTTAATAGTACAAAGTAAGTAACTCTAATGCTTTCCCGTCATTATGAATAATGCATATACATAATTTTAATTATAGTACCCCCTCTCAATGTATCTGTTACTACTGATCCTGTTACTGCTGGTAGTCCACTGGTTGAGGGTACATATATTGATCTAGTGTGTAATATATCTGTTAATGATGGAGTGGATACTGACATTAGTGTTACTGTGGAGTGGACAAGGAATGGTGTTACCATTACTAATGGATCAGACTATACTATTAGTAACCTCAAGCTGGTATCCAGTAATAACTATATTAGTACTGTACGTATTGAAGAGTTAGGAACTGGAGACAATAACGCAGTGTATAGGTGTACAGCTACAGCCACACCATCACTATCAACATATATTATAGGGAACAATGGAAGTGACAAATTCACCACTACCGTTAGAGGTGTGACTTTATATTTATTGTCATATTGTTGTGTCATGTTTTGTCATATTATCCTAATTAGAGTTTTTGGAATCTGATGTCTCAGTATCTATCAATTTCTCTCCGTCTACTCCAGCTGTTGATGATCAGCTCAATATAACATGTAGTGCTAGTGTACCAGAGAGACTAGTAGACTCACCATCAGCATTTATTATTAGCTATAATAATACTGGTCAACTGCATGTGGCTGATATTAACCCTAATGCTACCCAGTCTGATGTGTTACGTGATGGTAATGTATTCTCAAGAGTTGTTACTATTAATCCAGTAAAGAGCTCTGATGGTAGGAGATATTATTGTCGTGTATTATTTGGACCACCACTGGATGTCAGTCCGAAACATAGTGAAGATTTGCCTGTTTATCGTAAGTTACTTAGTTTATGTATAGACATGTACACGCATGTGTTATCGTGATAAAATTTTATTCAGATAGTTTACTCTTTTCTTTCAGTTCCTCCTCCAACTATGTCCATCTCCCTCTCTCCTGATGGTGTTATTTATGAGAGTACTCTACTAGTTATCACATGTAATGCTACCCTACCCAGTACAGTAGACACTGGTGTGTCTGTTATAGCCTCATGGAGTGGACCTAATGGTTTAGTGACCAATACTAGTGATGGACGTATTACTGTCAGTCCAGCTGTGTCTATTGAGGATAATGTGTTTCAGAGTCTACTGACATTCAATCCAGTTGATAATGGAGATAGTAATATGGGAGTTAATGATATTGGAACTTATGCTTGTGAAATTACTGTATTATCAGATGATAATGATGATGGGACGGACCATAATGACTTCCTACTACCGTCAACAAACAATATCTCAGATAGTGTTTTAGTTACAGGTAACAGATATTTTCTAATTACATAACTGAATTACCTTTAATTGTTATTGCTGTTTTCTTTCAGCTCTACCCGGTATAACTGCTAATATTTCTATTAGTGGATCAACTGAAGTTGGCCAAAGTCTGAACATAACCTGTACAGTTACATTGGTTGAAGGGTTTGTGGGTAATATCAGTGTAACATGGGACAAGGTAGATAATGTTAGTGAATTTGAAAACCTCGGACTACCCCAGACTAGAGTAGAGGAAGGAGCAGTAATCAACAGTACACTGATAATGGAATCAGTACAGTTCAACTACAGAGGAATGTACATGTGTTATGTAGTGTATAATTTGTCATTGACATTCGATGCTGACACCACAATGACTAATCACAGTCTGGTTGTTGATTGTAAGTATACTACACATTATAAAATACATGTGTGTACATGTACATATATGTGTAAGTGCAATAGGATAATATACATGTATATGTATGCACATATTGTAAAAAAAACATGTGGAATCAGCAAACCATATTGAAATAGAAGTACATGCATGCTTATCAAAGAATTACTACACTAAACATATATATATAGGTATACCAAACAACTAGATTCTGCAGTATGTGGTACTATTTCCAATATTGTTACGGAATATGATAATCATTTGATATATATTGTCTGTTGTTGTTTATATATAGTTCCTCCATTTGATATTAAAGTATCCCGTGACTATAATGATACCCTGTATACTGGTACACCACTAGTTATCACATGTAACACTACCCTCAGTAGTCTTGTGGATATATCAGTTGATGTCATTACCTCATGGACTAGAAATGGTACTGAAATAACAGAGAATACTGTAATGGATGACTTGGCGAATGTAGACAAACTCCATTATTCTGTAACACTCAAATTCTACCCCCTCAACTATCAGACTGATAATGGTGACTATCAATGCATGTTCACTGTCACTCCAAGTAGCAATGTGACAGATCCGAAGTATATTGCGAGCAATAACATATCGAACAGTTCTACAACATTTCTGAATGTCCTTGGTGAGCAACATGCAAATAATGAAATATACTATACAATACACACATGCATGTACTAAATGTATATATATTATGTATATTGTTGAGGAATTTGCTGAAATATGATTTTTCTTCATTTTGTTGAATTGATGTTGGTATTTTTATTGGTCATGTGAGGCTGTGCCTGACACTAAGACTAACTATATTTCTGGCTTTATATATCCATGTGTTGTGTTCCTTAATTCAAGCAGTTCAATACAAGTAAAGTACATGTACATGTACATGCAAATGTAGCATGTATGATTTCAGAGTTACATGTGTACATGTAATTAACTTATATGACAATGGAGTTTTTTTTTTGTCTTATTTTAGATCTCCCTGATCCAGTAGTGAGTGTGTCAAGGTCGTCCCCTAGCCCCAATGTTGATGACTCGTTTGAACTCAAGTGTAATGTATCAGTTGTTGACAGACTCATAGTCTCACCCGAGATAGAATGGTCAAGAATTGCTTCTACTACCAGCCATGATATACCCAATTATATCAGTATTCCACCTGTTCGTACTGGGAATACACTGTCGCTTGATTTCACTGCCCTCAACTCTTCTAATGCTGGTAGATACACTTGTGAGTCAAAACTTAATGTGACACAGATAAACACCATTCGTTCCAGCTTGTCATCTGAGAATTTGACTTTGCAGAGTAAGTAACATGTTATGCATGTACATTATATATACATAATCTATGTATTCGTATACATACGTTATTATAGTATATAGTAGGACATTGGATCCTCCCAGAAGAGGTTGCTCATGCCACTCATGTATCTATAATGGCACATTAGAATCATAAGAACCCAAGTACATGTATAGGTTCTAGCTTTAGTATTTCTGCCAGGCAAACCTTGTGTGCATGTAGAAAGTTAATAAGGTTCTACACTGAATCAATAATTCTTATAGTGTGTACCCCCTCCATGCATAGTTTAAATTTTATTTACATGAGAAATTTCCTTTGAGATCCTCCCACTATATTGATCTTGTGGTCAGGCCAAGTAGGGGAGGTTCCATCATTGTGTTGTGCTATATACTTTAATCTATTGTTATTCCCTTTATTACAGTTCCCTCACCTGTTGTCATGGTAACCCATACCCAGCAGTCCAGTAACAATATTCTGTATGCCGGTAGCAACTTGACAATATACTGTGACATAAAAGTAGACAGTAACGTGGACACACCTTTCACTGTTAATACAGTCTGGACTAGAACCGATAGTAATGGTAATAATGAAGTAACGCTGGACTCAACTAATCGTAGAGTGATAGTCAGTGATCCTGTGTCAATGGGTGGTATGAATATGTTCCAGTCTAGTATAGTGTTCAGTACACTGAGTAGCCTATATGACAGTGGAGAGTATGTATGTGATGTTACTATTAATAGTAACTCAAACTACACATTTGTATATAATTCAAACAATGACAGTGCTGCAACGAGCTTTGACGTTACAGGTAAAAACTGCAATTTGTTTTCCTTTTTTCAAGTTGACTATGAAATGCTTTTTGTTTTTTCTCTCTTGATTTTCTCTCTCTCTCTTAATTACTTTAATTAGATCCAAACATTACTAATTTTAATGCTCTGCCAAGCCGCTCAGTTTCACGTTTAGAATCCACCTGTTTTGATTCTGATCCGTTTGATAACTTTATGTTGACCTGTTCTGCTACTAAGCCTGCAATAGTAATACCTGAACTGGAACTATTCTGGCTACACAATGGTACACAGCATACCAGTAATAGTGAGATAATAACCACTACTTACGATGGTGAGTATCATATTCAGAACACACTGACCTTCAACATCACTACACCTGAGGATGCTGGTACCTATGAGTGTGTGGCTCGTATAGTTATACCAGAATCAAACAATATCACCACATCAGCAATGAGTGTAGTCAGTGTGACAGGTGAGGTTTTGCTCAAAATCCTTAAAATAACAATAATACAGTTGAATCAGCAATTTTAAAATTATGAAAATTAATTTTGAACCACAAAAATTTCTGGTTATACCATGATCTACATGCATGTATGCCTTACATACAATGAGCATGCTGAACCATCCCAAAATACGATGCACTATAACAAGTACATGATTGTATAGTAGTGTAATTAGTAAAGTTTAAACTTATGTATTTATTACCACCTATACTCTAGCTGCCCAGCGTCCTCATGTGCCTAATTTCAACAATACAGCTGTCACCACTACAACAGCCACTATACGATTCACAGTCCCTAGTATAGCATACACACAGGAACGGTATAGAATAGAGTTTATTGGACTGGAACTACAGAATACACTAATGAATAGCACTACCGTCATCAATCAGATGAACGTCACAGCTGTTGATCAAGAATACTCCATTACTTTGGAAGGACTAGAGGAAGACAACACTTATAATTTCAATATTATATCCACCAACTGTATTGGAGAGACTGAAACAACCACATATTCCTTTACAACCAACTCCGATCGTAAGTAAACAATACAATATATGTATGTGTATATACTTATGTGCATATATAAGTATTATGTATGTCATATATCTGATATGTACAGTATTTTGGATTTCTATATGAGCCTGTACTTATTTTAAACCTGTTTGATGTCTACTGTGCTCTATAGGCCCATCAGGAGTGGTACGTGATTGTACTAATATCACCTTTAACGCTAGGAACGTCACCCTAAACTGGAACCCTCCTGAGAGGGCATTGCATAATGGTGACATCACTGGTTATGAATTGCTGTGTCAGCAGGAAGGATCCAACATGCCTCTAGCCAACACTAATGGAACATACAATTCCACTAATACCTCATTCACCATTACTGACATTACTCCATTCAGTAGATACAACTGTAGTATATCAGCCATTAATAGGGATGGGGTTGGACCAATGGACTTTTGTGTATTCTACTCCGCACAAGATAGTTAGTTATGAAACACACATACATATACTGTACATAATTATACTCAATACTTGTACTATTGATACTGTACATGGAAATACACAGACAGAAAGACAGACAGCACATGTACATGTTCACATTGTACATGACAAATATACAGTGGAGCTTTAGAATAAAGGACACTTTGGCCTGGGACACTTTAAATTGAAGTGCTTTTTCCTTCGTCTCCAATGAAGGAAATCTATTAGACAAGTTTATTTGAGACACTCATATAAGTGTCCTTTGTTTGAGAGGTTTATTATATACTATGTCCATCCTCAAAGGGTCCACTATTAGAGGTTCATGTACTGTAATTTCAAATATACAAACTATTAATTGCTTCTGCTCATGAAGACAATAGACTGTCCTCTGTTCTAATCTTATATATTTTTTGCTTCATTTTTAGTTCCATCTGATGCTCCAAGTAAATTTACTTCTAATCCCAACCAGTTCTCAACCACGTTTTCATGGTCTCCACCCACAATACCTAATGGGATTATCACAGAGTACAATCTGGTGGTCACCATTCAGGGAGGGAATACCACTACAGACACCACCCCTCGTACCAACATGTACACTATTAGCGGAGATGATGGAGTTGATGGTGTTTACAATCATAGAATAGATGGGCTGTTGGCTTATCAGGAATATAATGCCACTGTATCTGGTAGAACTATTATAGGGTTTGGACCGAAAGCCAGTACTTTGGGAAGAACTAATCCGGAGGGTAAGTTACATCTTGTATGCTTATACAGTGCATGCACATTAAAACATCTGTGTGGCTTACTCTCTTTCCCTGAAATTCCCTCGTTTTCACGATCTATCCATTTACATTTGTAATTATTATTACCTGCTATAATTCAGATGTTTCAGCACAGGATGGGTTAGCTATACAATATACAGTATACATGTGGGTGAATATAATGTACTGTGCTAATGAAGTGTTTATACAAAACTTAATAAACATGTATTATGGTATGTTATTTTTGTATTTTTCTATAGCACCTCCTTCTGATTCCCCCAATGGGTTCACCTCTGATGCTACTCGATATGAAGTTATATTCTCTTGGTCAGCTCCTAGTTCACCGAATGGCATAATAACACAATATTTGTTAATAGTCATTAAACCAAGCTCCACTATTGATAATGTATTTGAGACTATTCCATATATAATCAATGCCAACAGTATGAAAACCAGTTACAGGCGAACCATTAGTGGATTCAAACCATACCAAGAGTATACGACTACTGTAGCTGCCAGGACAGTTGCAGGCTATGGACCTGAAGCACATGTTAATGGAAGAACAGATCCTGACAGTGAGTTATATAACATGTATAATAATTATTGTATTTATTGCTCCTTACTCCGGCCTGTCTATGTTAGTTTCCTCTCGTGTTCTCCTGTCTACAATATCTATTAATGTTATTGATGTTGTCCTTACTCTACCATCAGTCAATAGTACTACCCTCAATATCACATGGCAACCACCTCTCACACCCAATGGTTACATAACCCACTACAATATTGATATACTGTACACTATATCATCTGGTAATTATGGAATGAAACAGTTCAGAATCAATGCCACTAATGATGGAATGTATACTCTATTAGTCGGTGATCTTGGTGAGACTGTATGGCAGTATTGTTCCATAATGTTATTAACGTAATGTATTAATGTTATGTAGTTCCTGGAATACCTTATTATATGACTATTGGAGCTATTAATGAACTAGGTCAGGGAGAAAACATCACTGTTACTGCATTCGCTGCTACTAGAGGTATTCCATACCTATTTTTGTATTATTCGATATATAGTTATAAGCTTTGTTAACCCATAGGCAGTGGTTTGTTACCTACTGTTAATTTTACTGCTGTTAGATCAAGTAATGGTAGTGTATTAACTGTTGAATGGATGCCATTATCACTTGAAGATGTTGGCGGGTTTTATAAATATCATTTAGCCTTGACAGTGAAAGATCAACAAGTGTTTCGATCTACTAAACAAGTGTCATACACAATGTCGTCTACACTATTTGATGGACTGGACCAATCAACTCATTATTCATTGGCTATGAATATCATTATTGTCACTAATAAGGGTCAGGAAATCACTGGTCCTAAAGGTCAACCACTGGAGATTACAAGCTCCATTGGTTAGTTATATAGTTGTATATATACAGCTGTAACAATCTCATGTCATGTTACTTCATACTAAATTAAACTAATATCATTGTGTTGGTTTAATATGATTATATATAGATGATTCATCCAGTGCTAGTGGTTTGTCCCTGATTGCTATTCTGGTCTTTATTATTGCCGTCCTGCTCATCGCAATTGCTATTATAGTTGTGATTGGTTTTTTTGTTCTAAGGTATAAAGTTTTTGTTATCTTAAATAAATCTTTATCTTTTCCCATGCATGTATTTGCGTTCCACAATGAAGAAGAATGCATTTAAGGTGTATACTATTCACACTATAAATTATTTTATGATCACTTTATATTATTCCATATTGGCAGGAAATCCATTCATCTTCAACTAAATCAGCAGCTATCCAGTGGATTGAATAAGTATTACAATTATATCCTTGTTATAGCATGATTACAGTATTTTTTCCCAATACAGTTCAGGTAATGGTATTGAGTTAACCCAATCTCCTGCTTTTGGGAAAAACCACCACGTTGGTATTAATGAATCACCTCTTCAGAATATAATCAGTAGTAAGCTAAATCCACAATCCTCCATTAATGAAAGGTAAGTATACCAGGTCTTATAAGAATGATATACAGTCTTGCAAGAAGTCCATTATTTTTGTTGCATATGTGAGTCAGTGGTCATGCATGCAGATCCTCTGCATAGGTACAGCATCACAATAGATTAATTGAATGATATATAGTGCATGTTCTAATTTGAATCAATAATTATGAAGTTGAATATAATTATATAGTATACCAGAAGATATGGCTGGCGAATCTGATGAGACTAAGACAGCTGGAACAGGCCAAGCTACCCTCTGATTGATCCAAAGAATGAAGAACATATCTATGTAAATTAAGCAACAAATGAAACTAAAAGTGACCGAGATTATGCAACCTTGATTTTATATACATTCCGTAAAAACCTAGCTGTCTTATTTATAATGTCATATTAGAAACATGAGTGCTTTATTATTAGTATTATTATAATTATTATTATATAATTATATGCAATTTTTTTTTGTTATAATTATTTTCAGTTAGTTATATCGTTTTGATCAGAAAGAAACATTAATTGTATATATAATACACAAATATATGATAAACAACATATAAGTGGATAACATGCATGTAAGAGATGAGCAGGAGTGCAATACTATAGAAAAAAATAACTATTACTTCTTAGTGATAACGAGTCAGTAAAATTCATTTAAGCCTTGGAATTCTTCACAGCATGAAACTCCACATTTTCTGACCAAGTACGGCTAGTTCTGTGTACCCATTCATTACAACATCTCCCTGGAATAAATAGTGACACTGATAAACTGATAGTATATATAGATAGTTTGATTGAATAATTATAGTATCAAATAAATCATTTTTGATTTGGTATTACAGTGTTCTATTAGTAGTTTCACAATATGTAAGTGTCCAGCAGTGGCTGCCGCATGTATTGGTTGATATCCATGCTATACAATACAGTATAATCACGTATATATGATAGCAATGTGTCCAGTAAAGGAAATAGATGAATTAGTGGAGAAATGCAGGAAGAATAGAAGACAGACATACCACTTTGATTTTTCTTGGGTTACTTCCTCTCTTGATCAACTCTTCCAACTCCTCAATATTAGAGAGGTGGAGTAGAAAAAACTATAAAAATAATGAAATTAAAGTAATCAATTACAGCAACAAAGAGATAAATAATCATAAATTTGTTACATGATCCACTTCATTTTCTCCAATAACAAATTCGGGTCGTAAATATCTATCCTACAGCATAAATGTACCAGTAAAAGTAGAATTCACTGAACATTATTTCAACATACATGCATGAACAGAATCACAGCTTTTTGGTTCGAGCATAGTGAGATTTCATCATTTTACAGCTAAAAACATAAGAATAGTTTATATAGTCTGGTCTGGTGTAATTAACCCCTAACTAATAATGCTATACTGTCACCTAAAATAATTCATATTAAACATGTAGCCATGTGTCTTCGTAAGGTAGCTGATCACATCTATGTCCTTTAATTGTCTGGAGCCAATCCAATTGCTGTACTCCCTTCCTATAAACGATACACATAATTATTTATAAGCATACACATTTCACTGCTGGGAAAAACCTTTTCATTGAACACTAAGCAATCCTTTTCATCATTCACTACATCTCTAATAAGAGATAGTAGGGCGCTTTCAATGATACAGTTTGTCTTTCCCCGCCATTGAATCACAAAAATTAAGGGCGTGGCTCGTTATGAAAAAATGTGGGTGTGGCTCATTATGATGAGTGTTTGGCTCAAAACATCGAAGAATGGATGTTGAATTATGTAAGTTTAGATACACTAAACTATTAGGTGTTCTGTTACATCTCTGTTTTATTATTCAGCAATAGATAAAGTAACCTTAATCTTTGAATCCATAAAGCCAGCCTGTTTAAAATGGAGGGAAATTGGTAGTTGTCTTGGTTTACATGAAGACAGCCTTCATAGGATCAGTGGTCAGTGTTGTGAAAAACCTGAACAAGCACTGCACA